>JAAXYW010003337.1:0-11997 GCA_036851895.1 Orthonychiurus folsomi | reverse complement strand
ATCAATGTGCCTGTCATATTGTGAAAGTTATGCTTATGATGACCTTAATAAAATAAACCAGAACCAGAACCAGAACCAGCTTGTCTTACTCTTTTGATGAGATTTCCTCAGTCAAAGCAACCGAAATGTGTTGATTACCGGTATCTTCCAACGCTTTAAGCAGAAGAAAGAAGGCTTTCTCCGTTAATTTTCGCCTGACAACATCGTACAATGCTAAACAGCGATGATCGTCACTATCTTTCCCCATCTGTGTTTTGTATTGTATTAAATATGATTTTATTATAAAAGTTTTATTTTTTACCAAATTTGTGGTGTTTTACTCACGATCACCTCACGTTCTGAACTCTCGAGTATTTCGTATTGCACCAAATGTACTAGAAGCGTTGACAGGTTTGTGGTGTTAGACGTCAAATAAATCAACTTATTATTGATTCGTTGTTTGTATTCCATTTTGAGTTTTGTATTAATTATACTTCTAACTTGAAAAACAAATGCAAATATTTATTCCAAATGATTAATTATGCATTTAACTGTTTTTTGTTGGCTTCGAATAATACTATTCAGACTCAGTAAATCACACTTGTTACTTGTACAAACACGGAATGTTTATCGTCACACAAGTTTGCAATGAAATCCATGCAATTTAAAGTGGGTTTATCAAGTGAATGATAACAGTTTCGTTCCCTAAACACAGTTGGCGTTTGAAGTCGAGGTCACTGCAGAATTCCATTTCTAACTTGAAAACTTTAGTTTTAGCCCCACCTTCTTCCATTCAAAAGGGTGTTCTTGTTACGTATGCCAGTAATAAATGAAAAGTATTGAATAAGTTGAATTAATTATGAACGAGGGTTTCTTTATTGATTTGACACAAACGTGCTGAGAAACTTGATGACAAATAATTTATTATTCTATTTTAGTCAGTTCTACAGCTATAAAGGGGAAGCATTTAAATTTAATCTGGGAGATGTCTGTGGATGTTGTGGAATGAATGCAGCGGATAGTATGTGGCATACGCTAAGCGAGTGTAAAATACAGTGTGGGGAAATTATAAATAATATTAAGCAAGATTAGAATAACACTGGATAACTGCAATAACTTATTTGACCTAGATACAAGGGAACAGTATAAGGCGTTAGTCGATAAAGTGCTATGTATGTTCAAGAGAAGAAATATTATGTTAGAACTAGCCTAAGGACGTATAAATACTAAGTAAGTGATAAATTAGTTTTTAAGGCAACTCTGTAAAACTTTAAAATGTATTACTAAATGAAGGAGCGTTCCATGGGCGAGAGCCCGACGGAATTTGAATAAAGAAATTATTATATTATTATTATTATTATTCTGTTTTATTACTACAATCACCCATCTTCCGCACTACATGAATTTCCACTAATACGATACTAAATGTCATTTGCACTATTTATACGCTTGTCCTCAATTTAGGTAATCCTGTAGTGAACAGCATGCCGGAATACTCAAAGGTGGCAAAGGCAAAATAAGGCAAAGTAATGCGTACGTTTTGCAAATCACGCAATCCAAAGAGCAGGGATTGCAGGTCGCACATTGTGATTCAAGGTAGGTGGATTACCCTGTTTACCAGTAACAATCTTATTTCCAGAGAAAACATACCTTGGTTACAAATAAAAGTGGCCTGTGAAGCCACCAAACAGTTGTTGACGTTCACATATCCGTGTTGTGGATCATAGAGAGCCGGTCTTGTCTTGGCCGAAAATAAAGAATTTTAGTAACAGTATTTTGTAACTTGTATTTTAGAAGTTTACTGTATCTTATCTTGGCTTGTAATTTGTATCGTGGGTCAAAGCATTTTCAAGATGCCTAGAAGTGTATCTTGCCCACGCGTGGTAGTAGAGACCTATCACAAATTGATATTCCAGATGTAGAATACTGAGGGTGAGTCAGCCTATAAAGGCCACTTTTTGAACGTCCCCCAAAATTGCAGTTTTCGACAATGAATTTGTTTGGTCTGCTCAATATGTGTCCACCCAATCTAGCTATCCTGCGTAAACGCGATCTCCAAGATTTTACAACATTTGGTACTGTTTTCGTTGAGACCACATCCCATGTCTGTTGAACGAGTTTCCAAAACCCAATCAATTTTTTAGGCATGCCTCAGATGAAGGACCAGTTTTTTCTGGTTTAACGTATAATAAACGCTTCTGCTTCTGTTGCAGTCACTTAACTAGACTAAGGCCTCGTCAGGGTGACCAAATACTCCATAGCCCATGACCTGTCAGGTGTCCTTCCTAGAGCATCCGAATGATGGTCTCCAGGAAAAGCGAGCATAACGGCTTGTATAACATCTCTTCCAGTTCTGGAGCTTCACAGAAATGACAGCAACCTTGGCTCCAATTTGATATAATTTCAAATTTTTTAACGCTATATAGTTATTGCGCTTTACATGATTATCTGCTACCTTCATAATGACGTTTGGCAGATGCATATTATTCTAGTACTTCCAGTTAGAGTAAAAATGCTACAAGCGTTAATTTAATTAAGCGTGCGACTGACTGTTTTCTTTCAATTTAATGTTTGTTCACCAAATATAATCCAGGCATGTTGCAAATATTTAATGCGAACGATGTATCATTTAGTGCACACATTCCACACATTGTACGTAATGTCAAACATTAATTTAATTTTCTTTTGCCTCCAAGCTCTTCGGGCATTTGGTCCTCGGAAATCACTAGCAGTAGTTTCGGTAGCCATTCATGTTTTTGTGGTCCAAACAATGATATGGATTGAGCAGTGGCCTTTGATAGCAATGGCTTGATCAATTCAAATACTGGGGCAAAACTTCTGGGTGCTGAAAGCACATAGATAGTAGATATACAGTCAACTTTCACAGTTTAATATTAATGGTATTCATGCAGACATTTCTTGCTTCCCAAGTAGAATTATTATTATTATTATTATTGAATTCAACATACCGTTGGCCAAATACAAATGCGTAAATAAGCCAGGATGATTTTGGTCGAAACTCACAGTCAAGTCAAGAAGGTGGGGAATGCCTGAAATTATCCATGTAGATGTGAACGAAATATCAAACTGCATGCTTATATTGTTCTGTGCTTACATTGCAAACATGCATGTTGTCGAAGATTGAAAAATGCCATATTTTGCAACAAAACTGCTTGAGTTATAGTTGCGTTTTTTCCCGAAGCGGTGGCCGCGGCCTCGTGAATTGCGTGCTCCGTTCTTTCAAACATTTGTAGTGTAGCTCTTTTAAACTGCTTTGTATTCGCCGCAATGGCGTACTTCCTAATGTCAAATTTCTTGAGGTTCATCACTAAAACTGTAGCAACATAACAAATCTGAGTAAAGTTGTTTTACCTTTTTAAATTTAGTTCGTAAATATAATCGTCACTTACTCGGCCGCCCTTCCTTGTCGTGCTGATCTAATGTGTAAAACGGTGCTCGATGGAATTCGGGAATTGGTATTTCGTTCAAAATATTCTTGAGGTTGTTTGTTTTCCGCCATTCCAAACTCTTTGTCAAAAATTTATAAGAAAACAAATATTCAGTTCAAACTTGGGCAACACAACAAATAGAAAAATTGCGACACGATCAAACCTTCTTTAATTTTGCTTGTGCAATTTTCAAATCCCAATCGTTAGCTAGAAGAATACATACGTATTAAGATGAAATATTTAAATATTTAAAATTAGTAATTATCTATTTTGAAAAAGTATTTAACAACCTGCTAGCCACCGAGCCATGTATCCATTGGATTCCATGTATAAGGCATCAAGATCGGCCAAGGTAGATCCACGCAACTTTGAAATAAATAGAAATGTGCACTAAACAATTGCTACAGTTTTTAATTTGTTGAAGTTTCAACCTTATTAATTTTATCCAGTTGCTCGGATGTATACTGCCCTGCCTCATTCCCGTTTGTTATTTCGCATGTAATAATTATGCAATACGCAAGTCACGTAAAAGTAATTGAAGTGAATGCCGACATTATACCAGGGATTTTTAATTTGCAATTAGGACGGGACTATTTTGTCTTTTTCACGAAAGTGAATGTGCCTGATTTACACTCTCTACAACAAATTTATACCGACACCACAAGTTAGCCTTGACCGTGGTGAGCAAATCTAATCCACAACTGGTACTTGATCCGTTCTACCCGATACTTAAGAAAATAAACTGGAATTCTGCTGTAGAAAAAGTGTGAGACGTAGACATCCCGTCAATCACCACAACTTGGTTTTTTAATTGTTGCCTCATCCGTAAAATAATTCTTTGCAGTCTGACAATGTAGTCAAGCCCCCATGCTTACAATGCGGCCGCAGTTAAGCTGTAAACCAGTTACAACTAAAAGTCACCGTCTTGAATCTAGAATGGTCCGATGATCCAGCGTAACATAATACGTATACGCCTTTTGAATATTTTGGATCGTTAAATCAAAGGAAAGCGCGTGGAGATTGTAGTACACAAAATTTGTCGAACAAAGGAGAGGCTGCACTTTCCAACTTATATCCGCTAAAAAACACAAGTTTCATATGTACCTACTGGCTGAGATAACGAAGTGCGTTGCGGTTGTACATGTACAATATTACAGAGATCATGGGGAGCAGGTTTAGGACTATCAGCATACCTTTTGTGAACATCTTTTGTGTACTGTCGGCGCCACGCAGTTTCATGTTAGAATAATGCTTAAGACTCATGTGTAGCCTGTCCAATGAAAAATTTGGAATACATTTGCATTTAACAATGTAGGCCAAAACACGGTCACGTTTTGACAATTTCACCTAAAGCGTAGAGTTTACACATTTTTATGAGACAAATTGCACATGAAAGCTCTTGAAATTTCAAGTTAGGGGGTTAGTTTTTATTTCCGAGCAGTGACCAGGTTCGGAAACCTGTCCGTTACATCTAAGCAACAAAAGTCCGGAATCCTTCCAATGCGTTTTGCTTGCAAATTTTCGTATTCCGTACTTCCGAAGTGATAAATAACCGAGCAAAAACATAGCCAAATTTAAGATTTTTTTTATTTTTCCATAATGTAGACATTTATTCAGGCGTAATAAAATCATACGTTAGTATAAGTGCGGAATATAAAATGTGAAATCACCACACGCCCATTCAAATATTAAACATCTTCTTAATACTAATTTAACACTAACTATAAAAATAAACAGTATGTGAAAAACCCTAAGACTTCGCCGAACAACATCCACTACCTTACACCAAATAGGAGGTACCTTACAAATAATATATTTCGTGAAGGTTTTTTCTGGGGGGATTGTCGCCCTGTAGCTACATTCTTTGTGTTCCCTCATTCATGCCAAATTTAAAATGTTTTACGAAAACAATTAATCTCACTTTAATATTAAAAGTCCTAACTACTCCCTGCTCTTTTATGCTGCCAGCCGAGCTCTACGCGTGTAAAGAAATTGCCAAAATTTGGCTTATTTTTTAGTTAACTCTGTAAAATGTGTCCACGTTACATTGACGAGGGAACTACTTGAAGTGTAACACACGGATTTGCCTGAAACTTTCAGTCAATTACCCGTGTGTAGAAAATATGTTTGCTAAAGGGTTTTTACTCCATGGTCAGTTTTCGAATTTAGCCGAATCTAAAAAAAATAGCGACTGCTGGATTAGAAGAGAGACTAGAATTTCAATGTATTAGTTCGGTTTGCATTCATACACCAGCAGCATAGCCGCGTCCTCACTGACGCGAGGTGTTGACTTGTCGGTGCAATTTTCCAATGCAGATAATGTAATTGCCAACCTAAAATCTAATCCTGCAAAGTTTTCCAGAAAGACAAAGCAATATACAGATATCGTCCCCTAGCCCAATAGTTTCAGTATTGCGAGAAAAAAATTTGAAATCCAAATAGTACAAGCGTAATTATAATTTCTTGAAAATAAAATATTTTAAATTTTTGTTGATGAATTATTCTAAAAATACTGGTTGGATTTCAAAAATTTCTTCGCAATACTGAAGCTATTGAGCTAGAGAACGATATCTCTATATTGCTTTGTCATTCTGGGAAACTTTGCAGGATTAGATTTTAGCTTGGCATTTACATTATCTGCATTGAAAAATTGCACCGACAAGTCAACACGGCCGTGAGGATGAGTTTATGCTGCTGGTGTATGAATGTAAAGTTGTAAACCGAACTAATACCACCCCCTGTCTTCATGTAATTTCACCTTTGAAATTCTCACTTCTCTATTCTCCTGATCCGGCTGTCGCAAATTTTCAAAAATTCGGCTAACTTTGAAAACAGCCTATGGAGTAAAAACCCTTTAGCAAACATTCTTTCTATACAAGTGTAATCGACAGTAAAAGTTTCAGGTGATTCTGTGTGCTGCACCTCATGTAGTCCCATCGTGAGTTTGAAAAATTTGTGGTAACTTGATTAACTTTGGTAGACTTGATTGACTGATTTTGACGTGGTATTTTATGTGTTAACGTGTGTACCAAAGATTCAGGCGTGAAATCACATTTTTGCAGTTGATTGGAGAGGAAAACCGGCTTTAAGAGGAATATTTGTGGGCGTGGTTGACGTCGTGCTTGTGTGGCAGGTTAATTCATCCATGATAAATAGGTGATCTCATCTGAAGTAGTTGCCGTACAACAGGTTGCGTCTTGCGTGTGTAAACACCTTAAGGACTACAGTTAAAAAACAAGTAAATGAAATTTACCATCCCCATTTTGGAAACATCAAATACTGAAATCGCAAGGTTAATATATTGTTACGACAAGGCGTGCGTGGATTACAAATTTGTCTAAATTTGTTGTTGTTTGAAATTGTGAAATGGAGTGGAGAAATTTGCCGAGCTCCGATGCTTCCAAGAAACACTGGCGAATAGTTGGCTAACGCAGTCTATAGTTGTTACATAAAATTGTTATTCAAGACGAACAACTTGTTGGCCTTGAATAGTAATTTTTACTATGTCCTGTCGCCACTACCATTTGCACAATAGCAAATAGATATTTTGGCTGGGTCTTATATCAGAGTAGCGATGGCTGGTTGAGAAGGTCCGTACAGTTTAAATTGAGTTACAAACTTTGCTATACCCTAAAAAAAGGATTCACAAAATTAGAATTTTGGGCACGAAATTTTGTCGCCAACAAGTTTATGCCGACCGGTTTATCTTTATCACCAGGCGACTTATAGCTGATTAGATGTTTGGATGGTATGATAATCTATTCGCCAGAACGTATAATCGCGAAGCAAATGTTAGCTTATCGATGGGTTTATATATCTTCAGACCTTTCAAGTTTAAGCTCATTTATGCTTTTATGGGTTATATAATTACTAGCCGGAGAAACTTGGGCCAGGATAAAAACAACCACGAAAAACTGTCGTACAGTCGGTTCCAGCCTCTCCTCAACGGCGAAGATGCATTCTGAACAATATACATTAACAATAAATAGTTTCATTTGTGTAAAACACTCAAAGTTAGTTTTCTGCTTGAGTTTTCAAAGTGGTTGACCACATACTCCGACCTTTGACCTGCCAGGTGACTTTTATAGACCATCCGAATGATGGTCTTCAGGAAAAGCATGTGCGACGGCTTCAGAACGTAGACTTTTGTCTTCCGCATGGTTTTTTGCTTAAGTCTTCATGCATGACCCTTCTTACAGTAGTTTTTGACACTTTTAATGTCGTGGCCATATTTCTGTGATTCGGCGGGTTTCTTTTATTGGTCATCAAATAAACTCTGGAAATTATCTCAGTTTCTGCTACTTTTTGGGGTTTGGTTGTTTTTTGGGGAAGGAATTAGTCCAACCAGTTTGTGGTTGCGACGGTTTTCAATACTGTTGATAATGTTGAAGACTGCGGTTTTGGAGATTTTGACCCCTGACCCCTTAATCTTTCCTACGATAGCTCTTTATGATAGGCTTCCTCTGGAAAAGTGCCTAACTAGGTTTTCAACTTCAACGGAATATTTCTAACGCGCTTTGAAAATTGGTAACCCCACAAAAATTTTCAGGCACTCCCCATCGCACTGACCTTCAGCGGTTCAAATTTCAAACTCATAGTGCGCATGGTTAGGGACCTACGCTAGGTTTAAATGTGGTCTTTATACTAGGCTGACTGACCCATATTCACACGATTTTGTGTGAACATTTTTAATACAGTGGATCAACGATGTCATAACTATCCACGTGAATGCTTTGCATCTCACCCTAATAAACTTCGATTGCCTGAAACAAGAACCAATCATTTCAATAGTCTAAATAGTTCTTGGAATATGCTTGCGGAATGCTTGTAAGGTGACTTGTTAAATTTGACCATTTGTCAACACAAGTTTAGGCATTGTGGCATTAACTAAATAATATAAAACAGGTAGGCTACCATTTAATGCGCTGTAAAAAATGATATGATAAGTATATGACAATTAATTAAACAATAAAAATTCTGATAAATAAAAAGTTCAAAACAAGACTTTTAAATTACGTATTGGAATTCATTTTGTTACTTAGTTTAGTGCAGACCGTTCCTTCTAAATAACATTACTATTGTATACATGCAGATCCTGCACTATGCTACAAAATACTCTAACAATCAAGTGAGTGCAAGAGGCCACATCACAACCACTTGCAATTTCATGCATCCATCCAGTGAATGTGAATTTACATTCCAAAGCACTCGAAATAGCTTAATTATGTGGCGAGACCATGGATCTAAATGTATATAATGTGACAGCCTGTGACAACTTACCTAACGGATTCACGTTAGGTATTTGTATGATAAAATGCGTAGCAGGTACACAATGAGTGCAAGCAGGAGCGAAAAACGTGCTATAGGGTCCGAGCAAATCTTTTATGTGCGGCTCTCCACTTACTTTAGGTGAACTAATGGTTTATTGATATTTACACACCTGCCTTATTGCTGAAAATTAAGGCCGCAAGTCATAATGAGTGCAGCCCGAATCACGAGTGTTTATCAGCTATCCATCCAAAAAATCCAGTTAAAATTTGTGTTCAATTCAAGTGGATATTTGACAGGTGAAAACAGAACAACTTTCTATTAAGCGTGGATCAGCTACCGTGTGCTAATCAATTGAAGTTGGACAAGCAGCCGTGTGCTAATCAATTGAAATACTGGGTATATAAGCCTCGGATTCAAACCAGTGTAATTATTCCATATTTCAGTCGTTTCTTCACCCCATTCAAAATGCGAGGATTCGCAATTCTTTTGGTCGCCTTGTCGGCTGCAGCCCTGGCCGCCGCCGCCAAGATGGAGCTGAAGGCCTACAATGGGAAAGTGTACGTTCACATTATGCCATGGTTTGAGACCCGGGAAAGTCAAGGTTCCTGGGGCATCCATTGGACCATGGCCACGAAGAACCCCGACATTGTGGATGGAAGTGGACGACGAGAAATTGCTGCCCACTATTACCCCGAAATCCACCCTTATGCTTCCGGTAACCCAACCGTCGTAGAATACCAATTGCTCCTCATGAAATACGCGGGAGTGGACGGAGTGCTCATCGATTGGCCAGGGACGATCCAAGCATGGGACTACCCCGCCAACCTTCGAAATTCAGAAGCCATCATCCAAGGGGTCAAGAATGTAGGAATGGAGTACGCCATTGTTTATGAGGACCACAACGTTGGGATGGCCTACGATGCTGGATTCATTTCCGACAAGCTTCAGGCAGCCAGAGGAGACATGGAGTATTTGAGGGATAGGTATTTTAATGGGGGGAATTACATTTATGTGAATGGAGCCCCACTCCTCCTCGTCTTTGGTCCTCAGACATTCAAAATCCCGCTGGAATGGAACAGCATTTTCTCAGTTTTGCCTCAAAGGCCGACCTTCCTTACTCTATGGTACCAAAGTCAGGAAGCATATGAGGCTGCAGGGGAATATTGCTGGATTTACTTTGATTTCTTGGAGGGTCTTCGAAATTTCTATCAGAATCGTCCACTCGGTGTTAAAATGGGAGGAGCTTATCCTGGATTCAATACTTTTTATGCTGCTGGGGGATGGCCGGGTCCAGACTGGGGCATTCCGGTCAATACTGGAACTTGGGGTCAAACCCTGGATTTGGCAATCGGTGGAAATGTGCCGATGATTCAATTGAATACTTGGAATGATTATGGGGAGGGAACTATGTTGGAACCAACGAGGGAATTTGGAAATCAATTCCTCACTATTTTGCAGGAGAAGATTGGATCCATCTTTGGGGAAGATGAACTCAATCTCGTCAAGGCACTGTATGACAAGAGGATCTTGTATAAGGGGGATGCGGTGAAACAGGCTGAACTCGACCTTGTGGCTGCGGATCTTATTGCATACAAACCAAAGGATGCCAAGGCTAAGCTAAATACGGTTTAATTTGATAATCAAATGTTTGTTTATCTAAACTACAACTTCATATTTGATATTCATTTTGTGGACATTCGGGTACTATTATGATAATAAACACCAAAAGTGATATTTATTTATCCAGAAGTGTTCTTATTTACCATTTCAATCCGAGAATTTAGCATGCAATCACAATTTTCAAACACGAGTGACTAATTTTAATATATTCAATTAACTAAATTTGATTCCCAGAAATTCATAACTTTAAAGTCTAGTTTCGTTCATACCCGATTCCCCACTATTGTGACATAACGTCAATAAAAATTCAAATTTAATCACACGCTTATTTCTGTGGATGCCGGCGAATGAGGATTGGATAAACTTGCTGTACCACATGACGTATCTTTGCTACTGGTGTTGTCCCGATTGATAAAAATTGCGAATTTGATGACAGTTTGTACAGCATATGATTTGTACATAATAAATCCAATTCTTGTCAACCAATATCCGTGCTGCGTTGTTACTATGAAGTATCCGACTTGAAAGAGAGAAACCCCAATCTGAATGATAGTAAAAATTGCCCACGTTTTACAGGCAAACGAGTTCTTCTGTTAAAAACAACAAAATATGACAAAACATAACAATTGCGTTGAATTATTAAATGGCAGCGCACTTACCACGTATAAACCCACCGAGAGCAATATGTTCATCCCACAAAGGATCATCACGGCTAATGGTAAAAATTCAATTACCGAGGAAGAGCAATACCAAATTTGATGTTATTATTTTTTAGTTATTACCCAGCAACATTTCCGAATTACGTCGGAAATCATTCTCGATTTCGTCAACTTCTTTATAGTTGCTTACGCCGCTGGCCACTACTAAGAAGATAATCTAAAAGTGTCATAGTTTGTTTAATCAATTAACCCTAGTATATGAGATTCACATGATATGCTCTATCCAACTTACCCATTCGAGGATAATAACGAAGTACACGTTAAAACCGCAACCCATATTTCCAATTCCGCTCAGCACGATGCAGTAGTGTACAACGTAAAAGACTCTAGTGAATTAAAATCTGAGAGTGGACTTCTGTCCGGTTTGTTCACAAGTCTGGGCGCTGGAGTATAAATCCCAATTTCGATATAGTTAAAGTGAACCTCCGTCACCACTTGTAGGTCATGTAAATCCTGCATGTATTCAAATTCATACATTGATTGCGACGTGCGCATTGAGAATTCTGAATGAAGAAATATGTAAAATGTTTGCTATCTGAGATGTGTGTGGATTGGATGGCACTCATGCAGTGTACTTCTCTGCATAGGTTTTATGCGGAATTTTGCTCTTGGAATGTGAAAACAAAGCATTGAAAACGCCGCACAACCGGAGTGAATGGCAAACTTTGCTTTTGATGTTCTTGTGTGATACGCAAAATTACAAGAATACAACTGCTTTTGTGCTGCAATAGCCGCAGCAGTGGAGGGAATTCATGGATACGCAACGATTTTCTAAGATGTGACGCAGGTGGAATTTTAAACTAGACTTTCAAATTTTGCTAGGTTGTATGAGATTTTATGCAATTTGGCATTTAATAGGGCACATAATTCGAGAAATTCTCGACCGAGAAATAACGAGATTCTCGTTTATCGTTTCTCGAAATCCGAGCGAGAAATATCGAGAAATTTCTCGCTAAAGT
>JAAXYW010003336.1:0-11998 GCA_036851895.1 Orthonychiurus folsomi | reverse complement strand
ATTTATTCTGGGTTCACTGGAAAGAGCAAGCGATTTGGAGTTAGTGTTGGTGAACTTTTCAACCATACTCAGGACTGATAAACAGGGAGGGCTTAATTTACCAAATGACCGTCTTTTTCAGCGTCAGCTGCGCTAGAATTTCATGCAAATTTATTGGAAATGAAAACTTTTTGTGTTAAAAATTGCCGACAAGAATGACAAAACAATGACAAAAAACAAACGGAACGAATGCAGACCGGAACTGGTTCAATTTTTACACGCATCTCACGTCGGCGCAGGCATTGCTCATGCGTTTCCATACAAAATCCCGATTTTTTTAAGTTTGCCAAAGGCTACTGCTATTCAGCCCTAAAACGCTTGCTCTTTCCAATGAACCTAGAATGAAGTCGCTAGGAGTTATGGTTTTGAAGTTACCGTCATGTAAAGTCGTAACGCTAATTCTGGCTGGCCCGCTCATTTTTGTTTTGCAAGAAAATGATAAAAACGCCAAATATAGCAAGTTAACAACCAGCAAATTGGTTTCTCCTAGACAAACGTTAAATCTTTCACGGCAACTATTGAAACGCGAAAAAACTTTGCATAACAGTTCGTTCTTGTGCTTGCGTGTGGTAATAAAATTTAGAATTCTACAGGCATGATTCTGACTCTGACTCGATCACTTTTATTATTTCTTTGAAGTCTTATTTTCAATTCACTACTTAACATTTGCCACGATGATCTAGTTTTGTTTCAATTAAATCTTGAAAATGACTATTCATTCTTAAACTTCATTATCGCGTCTTTACATAGGACATTTCTGTAAATTAATTGCTGAGTTGTTAAATTATGATGATGAATGGCGCCTTTGGATTTCACTATTTAGAAAGCGAAGAGGAGGAGGAAAGCCATCATAAGACAGAAGAGTCCCATGGCTTCAGACAACGCGAATCCCAAGATAGCGTATGAAAAGAGCTGTTGCTTCAATGATGGGTTTCTGAAATTTTAAGTGAAAGAATTAATTATTGTGTAAATATAAAACCAAATTAATCGCGTAAAGGACAATTTTCGTATTTTAATTGTCACACCTTGCATAACCAATAATTAGGGATCCAAATACGGAACCAATTCCAGCTCCTGAACCAGCCACGCCGACAGTAGCTGCTCCGGCACCAATGAATTTAGCGGCTGAATCAATATCACGTCTGACAATGGATGTAGACAGCATCCTCTCCTGGAATTATTATTAAAATTAAAATTTGTACACCCAGGTTAATTAGTACATTGAAATAAAATATGCATACCTGCTGAACCGCGACAATGGAGGGAGTTGGAGTGAATAGGCCGGCATTCATGAAGGAGGCTGGATTGCCTTGAAGAATGCTTCGGCGGGCAATGGAACCATTTAGAAGACCAAGGAGTCGTAGGGAATTCATTTTAATTGCTTAGAAATCTGACGAGAATGTTACCCTACAAAAACACAAATCAAATTAATAACCAAACATTCAGCCCAATATCAATACTAAGTGTTCATATTCTCCCGGTACTCTTCCACTAAATTTGAAACCATACTCTGAGCTAGGTCAAAACGAGGTTAACTTTTGCACTAGCTTGCCAAAAAACTCGGGGACGAACTTACATGTAAATGTGTAAAAATCCGATCGTTACGCCACAAGCGCCAGACCAATGAAACAACGTGCACCCAAACCCAATGCCGAGTGCAAAGTACAATTCAATTGAACTCTATTTTGTCTGACTCAATCCCAGCCGGCAATTAGCTAATATGATGATGAAACCTGTACCATTATGGACAAAGGGTAAATAGGAAGGGGGTCTTACCTGACTTGAACTTGATGGGCCCCTTCGGAGGAAGAAATGTTGATTTTAGATGAGGAGCTGAGGAAATCCACCGTCCGTCCTAAAAAGGCAATCCAAGTGCAGAGGCAGAGCAGAGCTGAGAATAAATTGAACATGGATTGCGCACGGCACACACACATGCAGGCAGAGGCAGGGTGGGCGGCGGCGGAGGAAAATCAATTCATTTTGTGGACACGATTTCAACAATGGCCGGGAGGGTGTGCTGAAGTCAACAGGCTTTGTAATCGGATTAAAAAAAATTTATCTAACGATCAGAAAAGCATTTTAAATAAACAAAGTAATTCTAATGATATTTTGGCACTCAATCGTCGACATCTGTGTGACATGAAGTCTGGGCTATAAACTGAATTAGGTAATTTGGAGGGTACAAGTTACAAGTAGATATTGTAAACTAAAAGCGAACTTAACGAGCCCAGATACCAATTCATAACAGCGAATTAATAAACGCTAAAGGCAACTCTACCCAAAACTTGCTTTCTTCAACGTAGTATTTATTATAATATTTATCCATATTCTTAGTCAACATTCAACATGAAAATGTAAGTCTGCTAAAAAACCATGAGAATCTGTACTAACTAAAACGTAAAAACATTAGATTAACTTAATAGTTCCAGAAAAAAAGTCTTAAAAGTTTCAGTAAAAGTTACATTCACGCCAAAATAGATTATAAAAACGATTATAAATATTTCTATATGTCTAGCCTGGGAGTTGGTTTGCCTTGTCATCTGGATGAGTTGGTTCGACACATCCTTGGATTTCATGTCCCACCATTTCTGCATAGCCAACAGGATAAATGTCCGGAGATTCAGCATCAACCCACACCTCTGCACGATCAATCTTGCAATATCTTCGCCAGCCATCGTAATGAAGTAGAAGTAGGTGACCTTCAATTCTGATTATTGTTGCTTGGGTAAAGATTAGTTGGACATGTCACGTCCACTGCTTCCAACTTCATTCCGACCTTAAACTGGGGTCGTGCGCGCTATTTGAAAATAAAAGCTTTTTATGCTGTCGTGTTTGGAACCCAATACAATTTTGAATTAAAATTACCTGTGGTAACAAGCCTAACGGAGCTTTTGTAAGATTTCTTTTACTCATGAAATTCGCCCAAGAAAACAGTTCCGGAGTCTCTCCAAACGGAGGCATGATATCAATGCCATGATTCGCACAAAATCCACACTCAAAAATATACGGCGACGTTACATGGAATGTGAATCTTGTTGGTATCAAGATTTCTGCAGGTAGAACTTGTATTTGCACAACAAGATAGCCATGCTGTTTATAATTAAGAGAATAGGTTATACTCCACTTATTGTGTGATGTTAGGGAAGTTGTAAACAATAAAATATTTCACTTACGTGCAAAACCGTACAAATAACCCCCGCGCAAATCAACACAGGACATGCTGGATGACGAACCTCTAGCAATTGTCCTTCAGTTAGGCGAATCTCTTTCGGATATAGCGGGAAATGCTCCGGTCCAAGTGCCTGGAATTGTGTGCTTGACGGTATTCCATAGGACTTTTGTCCAACCATTCTGCTCCATCCAACCGGCTTAACAAGTTCCGAGTTTACATTAAACCAGAAACCTAATAAGAAGAAAATTTGTAATTTCAATTCCTTGGACCCATTTCCGTTAAATAGCTTGCCTCTGTCATTTTCCATTGGCTCAATTAAATAGGTAACGTGTATCCGATCGCCAATTGTTGCCGTCACTTTTCCAAGCCGCATTCGAGATAGATCCGTCCTGTCCAGAACCTCCAGGATTGTGCCTAATTGAAATCTGTGGATCATTTAAATTCTGTGGTTATTCCAATTAAACATGATGGTGTACCAAAGCACCAAAAAAGTTGGAATTACTTCTTATATTTTTTCATTCTGTTGGCTATGGTGTCTCCGTGTGTAGGTTGCAAAGTCAAATGTCGAGCATTAACTGCATCCAAGGCCCGAGAAAAATAATCATCAGGGAATTCTGCTCGGATTTCTAATTTTTGAAATTAAACAATTAGCAATACATATGAACCTCTGTAACAAAATATATTAATAATTTTTAAATGCACTGCTTACCATACGGGGGGTGCAGAAGAATTGAATTGCTCACACTGTAGCCAATTGGCTTTGGAATTGAACCGCAAAACGACATCCATGAGAAGTATTTCTTGGCACTCCCAAGCGATTCAAATTCGATCAACGCGTTGTAACCTGCGAGTGGACGACACAAGAAAAGCAAAACTTGCAAAATTCACATGATAGCTAGCACACAGGTTTGACACGAACACGGAGAGTACAATTCAAATTATTACCAGCAAATGCGACAGTACTCGCAAACCAATAAACGGGCCTCTTGCAACGGACAAACGGATTTGGCACTTCAAATGTTCGACCAGGCAGAGAAATATCCTGCCACATATCCCCCAACGGTGCCTAAAGAGGATTAGAACCAATAACTGATACATATGTCAACTGTTTTAACTGCGTAAGTTAGAAATGGTTCAAAACAATTTTACATATCGAAATGCCTGAACTGGCGCAACGTAATCCAAATTCTCTATGTTGGAAAGAAAATCGTCCCAATCAGCTCGTCGACCAGATGGACGTAACATCATGCTCGGTGAGGACTCAATTTGTTCATCATGGCTGCTACCATTATCAGTGCTCTTCTGGTCCAAATTTTGTGTCTCTCCTTTCCGGAGTTTATTATACTCACTAGTACCATCATCGCTCGTATCCAAAGCTTGCCGTTTCTTAGCTTTAGGTGCGGTATTGGTTGTGACTATCGGTGTGATGGGGTCTGACAAAACAATAGGAAATATTAAATTAAAATATGTATTAAAAATTAGCACCAACATACATCCCACATGCCACATCTAATAGCAGGGCATAAACTCACCTGAAAACCGGTACCAATACTGGTATTTGATCAGTAAACTTTTCTTCTTGAGCTTGACGATGGTCTTATATCCAATGTTATACTTCTCCGAAATGTATTTCTGAGTTTTGTGGTCTTCCAGGTCCATGACGATCTGATATTGTATTTCTTTTGGGAGCATGTTCCACGCGGTACGAGGTGGTGATCTGTTTAAAGTCGGAATTTCAGGAACATTGGCCAGTTGCTGGATATCCTCGTTGCCTTGAGTCGGGCTGGATGTGCCGCTGGATGACATTTTGATTTTCGGATAGAAAAGACAGTGGGAAAAAACTATCTCGGTCAATTGTTGCTGGACTGCCCACCTTCACCTTCGCTTCGGCGTTACACTGCACTTTGCGGCGGAAAACGGACTCTTCTTTGTGTGTTGTGCCCGCTCAAAATGGAAAACGTCGGAAATGAATTCCTGTAAGGTAGAATGGGCTAATGCTGAGCCCGGGTCCCATTGCATTGTTGTCCTCGCCTCTCGGCGTCGTCGTGTCGCGTCGGTTATGTATTTGCATGTTCCTGACAGGCATAGGCAGTCAGTCTAGTGCTTTTTCATTCCAAATTGCAATGTAATACAATAAGAGTAAATAAGTTATGCAATTTTCTTGAAGCAGGTGATATTCATCCTAAAGTATCATTTGCTCACATTATTTTGTTTTAAATCTAATTACATCCACACGTAAATAACGCGATAAAGTGCATAAAACTGGACAATGTGAATGACGCCACACAGCGACACAGCGCAGCGCATTTGACATTTGATATGAGGCACAAACGGAGTCACTCAACTCAAGGATTGCTATATTAAGGTCTCCCAATCTTGTCATTATGAACATGAGAAGTTGAAAACCGCAATCTCTGAACAGATTAGCAAGATCCAATTATGCAATGCATATTCAACTGCGCCCAGCAGCATGCAGCATAGCAGTAGGCTTGCTGATCATTGTACTAGATGCAATTAACAAACATGGTTTATAGAATACAAGCACGGTGTTGGCATTTGGCATTATAAAAGCAACTCGATTGATTATGATTTTATTTGCCTACCCGAAAAGGACGTTAAAAAAAATTGCCGGAACCTAAAATTGAATTGAACATATCCTTATCCAGCACTAGCAAAATTTTATCTAAAAAATTGAACTTTTATTGTACACAAGTTCGTTCTCCTTCCAAACGTGTTGCCAATGGTCAAACAAGATTCAAGTATTAGATCAAGGGCCAGCAGTTGAACTCTGTTGATTTCTTTTTGACTCTCGCCAATCCTGGTAGACGAAAATTAGTCCCAAGAAATACGCAAATGTATTCATTGCACCAAATATCTGCAAGATGATTGAACTATTATTAGCATTGTGGTAATAGCAAATTGAGTTAGCTAATGCAGTTTTGCCAAATTCATGCTAATAAAAAAAGGCAATGCATTTGGCACTTGAACAATATGTGCTTACGGCAGTTATCCATGACAGCAATAAGAACGCTAACGTGGTTCCAACAGCATACCCAAGGGTTGCTCCAAGGGTATAGTAGAATTCCTTTGGAAGCGGAATAAATAATAATTAAAGCAAAAGCAATTATGGGTTTTTAATAAACTTTGTACTTCTTACGAGAACGAGCCAGGGGTGATTTAAGTTCCATCGACTTTGACAGTTAAAAACGTAAATCCAAAACCAAATAGCACTGAGCACGAATGATAGGTAGGCCACAATGTTCAGCACTAGAGTGCCAGAGTTCAGAATTAAAAGCACGACGCCAACCACCTGGTACAAAAAAGTAAGGTTTAATAGAATAGCATCTGAGTAATTTAAATGTGTACAACAAACAAAATGAGTACAAATGATATTTACCAATTGGGCTATTTTTACTAGTCCTGGAACAGTTCCAAAGTACCGTAATCCGTACGCAACTCCGCTAGCATTATTTGACGTTTCACCTGAATCCCCGAGGAGGGCCATTATTGGGTAATCTTATATTATGTAACCCAAATTCAAACAGCAAATGAATTTTTACTGAGGCACGTAGAATAAATGTGTGTTGTACAGTTGTACTGTGTACCACTTTGTAAACTCGAAATGACTGCAGCCAATCTGCTCAGCTGTTAGTTTATTAGTAATAGTAATAATCAGATCAGACTGCGGTTTTCTTCACAACTTGTATACCATAGCTGATATGGATTGGGAATAGTTGAATACTGCAGATGATAGACATTTCACTTTTGTCTTAGGTATTCCAACCCGATGTAATACAGCACTCATTGTCAGTTGGAAAAATTATTTGCATTGTGCATGAAAATACCATTTTATATCCATTGTTCAGGAAAATACCGTGTTGTATGCATTGGACATGAAAATATTGTTTTATAAGTATATTATAAATCGTACCATTTATTTGTTCAATAGGCGTGTTTGACCCGGTGCGGTGGTTTTGTGGTTTGATTTTCGTCGTTTATGTGGCAGCTTTTATTTTGTTGAGCGGTACGATTACGATTGTGCTTTGCCTTCTTGGCTCGTCAAATTTATCAACATTTAATTAATTAGTTTGGTAGTGGTATTTTGCAAGCACGATTATTTAAAATTCAATTTACTTAATTATCAACTCAGCTTACTCAAAGTAAGTCGCCCCGAATAATAAATATTATGCACACTTTGGTTTATTAACCTAACCCAATGAACCTAAACTAAAATGTTGTACTGTGGAATATTGCAACAAATGTTCAAAGTAAAGCGTATTTTATTTAAAAAAAAAATTAGAAATACACTTTTAAGAATCAGTTGCACCTTAAGTATTTAACAAAAGTTAACCGTTTTGAGCAATTCTAAATTCTTAAATTAATTAGCTACCTATGCAATATTTCATCCAATCAAGTCGTCGTCATCAACATTATGTAACGTCTGTGATTATTTTCGTGGCAAAGCCACACTTAGGTCTGCGAGAACATATGAGGTGGCTGCCCAAACAGCCAAACAGAGATCGAGTTCATTTGGGTTTTCTACATTCATCGTGTCAGCTTCCGAGTGATGGAACCAGAAATACCGTCCGTTCTCAGTATTTATGCTGAGGCCAGGAACACCCTTGTTAATGAAAAATTCAATGTCGGAGCCCACAACATCAAAACTTCTGAACATTGTCGAATTTATTGGTGCGAGCAATTTTAAAACTTCTTGAACTATGCCTGCAATTAACAAAAGTGCCTATTTATAGCACAACTTACGGAAGAATGTAAACAAATCAAGAAATAAAAATATCTTACATCCAGCCTCGTCACTGCCGGCAAAGTCCTAAAGCAACATTACCCGATTAATAATGTTATCCCAACTCTGGTAATAGTAACCAATCTTACCAATCCAAGCGGTTTAAATGTACCAATATCTGACTCGAATGCAGCTTTAAAATTGTCAATTTCGCTTATATGATCATTCAGGTAATTTTGAACACCCCACAGACCAAATTCTTCTGCCGTCCAAAGAACTGTTCGCAATGTTCGTCTTGGGGTTAATTCAAGAAATTTTAGCAAGGCTAACGCTTCTGCAGAAATCATTGCCCCAGCTCCTAAGAATAAAATTTGATTTATTTATGTGTGAACTACTTTTGTGTGGATTTGTGAACATTGAATATTTACCGTCATCCATTGCGCCCTGTCCAACATCCCAGCTATCAATATGCCCGGAAACCAGCACGACTTCATTAGGCATTTCTCGTCCGATGATTTCCCCGACAGAATTTCGCGATGTTGTAAGCGGAAGATTGTAGTCGGCCATTTTTAGGTGCACCATAATTTTCCACCCTAAATACATTAACCAGAGAAGTAATATTATAATTAGTGTGATCTGTCCTTCATTGTGGAAGTTTAGCTCTGAGACCGTACCGCGATCTTGCATGCGGTTTAACAAATTTGCGTCCTCAATTGTAATGCAAGCAGCTGGGATTTGTGTCACATTTGGTTGATAATCCTGCATTCCTGTATTATACATATCAAAATCTTGGATAATTATTTTTAATTCAAGTTTTTAAATGTGGTTTCAACTTTCCTGTATGAGGTGAATTGATTGAGAATGGAGTCACAGATCGTACTAATGCGGCGAGAGCACCCACCCGAGAAGCTTCGGAAGCTCCTGATCCTCGATAAACAACAGACTCCCCGTAGCTCTTGAAGTCGTAATTGTATACCACAATTTTTCCTTTAGCCTGAAAAATAATGCATAAAAACGCCAGTCAAAAAGATCACAGTACTTTATTTGTAGATTTTATGAAGGGTGACATTAACCTGATCTGCCTTTTGTTTCAGGTCGTCAAATGATTTCACCACTATGATTTCTGCTATTATTCCTTCCGGAGGTGTTCCGACGGAGAACCCTAGTCCTAAAATTGCAATTTTCTTCTTCCTTGGCAAAATCATAACTGCCGACTCCTCGCCTCTAGAAATAGCAGTGTATATTCAAGTTTTGTCTCAATGAACTAGACAATCGAATAGCATTAAATCCATACCTGACCCAATGAGGAATTGAGGACTTTTCTCCATGGACATTTTCCAACCCGTCCTGCCTCATCTTTGCCAACATGTAATCAATTGCGTCTTCCAAATTTGCTGTGCCAGATAACCTGTCACCAAACTTATCCACGAAATAACTCAAATCATCGTATGTTTTTCCTTTAAATGTGCCGTTCAGCACTGCATTAATAATTTTGTTCGTAACGTTTTGATAGCTTGCAATTTCTGATATCAGTTTTTGGGGCACTGAGCAATTGGTGGGGTTGCCTTTTTGCGTTCTGTTTCTACCTTCCGTGTCAAATATTTTGTAGGTTGATTTCGGTGGATCTGAGCTCACTTTTGGAATTTCATTTTTCAGCACAGATTGATCAATGTCAAACTCCTCGTCTATTTCATTATCACGCCAATTTATTGTTTGCGGCATTGACTCCGAAAGTATTCTTGCATGCCCACGGGATATCAAGACACCGATTAGAAATATATTGCAAAATCCCAACATGATTTATATTATCTTCGGCGTTTAACCTCACAATAACAATAACAATAGGATTCGAACTCCGCTGCTTGTGAGACATAAATTGACAAACCAACACAACCAGACTCAATTTCCCAAACGAATACAGAATGCACAGATGTGGGCCACAAATTAGCCAGGAACGGATGAGTAAACTAAATGCGTATCCTAATCCTACAGCAGCGCAGGGAGTCCGAACCTCAATTTTGTCAATTTACTTTTGTATTTAGGAACGAGGGGGAACCAAAGGCAGGCGACAGGGTCGGTCAATGCCGTGCATGTTTTTGAGTATTTATAGCAAAAAACTCGAATTTACAAGTCCTATCTGTGTAATAAGTATGAGACTCCTGACTCACTATCACATTATCCCTGCCTGACATGGAATAGCATTTATAGCCGGTTCAAAAGGAGGCTGGAATGCCCAGAGCCCTAGTTTACATCATGCAATGATTTGCTAACATCTTAGCTTTAATGCTATAATCAATCAAGTATGATTCAAAGCGTATTTACTTGGTGTATTATATTTATTTGATCAATTGGTACTGGACATCATACATGATCCGCTCCTAAACACCGCTTAGTCAAAGTGTAATTCAAAGGTACTACTACTAATATTACATTTCAAATACTAAATTCTTAACAATTCAGGTCAAAGAAACTCACACATGCTTACAATATCAGAAAACATTAGCGAAATTTTCTATTAAAATAATATGTGCACATTTTCTATTAAAATAATATGTACAAATTTTCCTGAAATTCTAAAACCTATAAATATATTTACTTCGTCGTGTCTTCCCTTGTCCAGTCATGAGGTCCCCACATTTTAAGAAATTCCATGACTTTCTGTTTTTGTACCTTAAAATCATCTCTCTTATGCTTCCTCCAGGTGTGGTGTATCCAACTCCAACATGCCTCCAATTATTTCTTGAGCAAAATTTCTGGGAAAACTTTTCTCGTCCTCAATCACGTGAGCAAAACCACTATCAAAGCCAAAGTCCACACTAAAATAAGGTAAACCTTTTGGTACAGCCTTTCTTATGTCACGCCCGCGCAACTCAACCAGTTTCTTATTTTGTGCCCATTCTGTTTCACACTCTTGAATAGCTTTCTAAAAAAAATTTCAGTTATTACAGTTCCCAATTTTTACTAGAAATATAGTTAATGGACTCACTTTGAAATATATTGGAGCCAATTCCCCCGTTTCTTTTGGCATTGGCACACATTCCCAGTACATGTGAGGGTGGCCTTTCAGGAAGAGAGCTGTCTCAAAAATGACTGTATCTTGGTTATTTTCAAGAAACATTTTAACCACACTTTGTCGAAATCTCTGTTTGTTGGAAATAGCACAAAATATCAAATTATGACTTGAAAATGTTATTAGTAAAATATATAACCTTCTTGTATGTACCTGCATTTCTTCCCAAACATCTTCATCTAACTGAGTAGAGCAACTCACGTGGTACATCGGCATAATCAAACAGTGCCCTTCCGTGAGAGATTGGAATGGTGGAACGGACAGAAAACTCTAATGTAAAAATAGGCATTCAAATAGATTCTATTCATGCGTCTAAGGACGAATTTACCTTCTCCCCAGTTGCGATCACTATATTTCTCTGGAGATTTTTCCCGTCAAAGCACCATTGGCATTCGTCCAATGTTTTCATGTAATGTTTCTCCTCATTTAGAATATTTCGAACTTCTTGTTCCTTTTCCTTATGAACTTTCTTAGAGCTGCTTGCTTTGTCAGCAAATTCATCATCCAGATCATACTCATCTGTCGTTTTAGAACTCTGGAAAATCGCGGGATTTATTAAAATATATCAAAAGTGTCAGGAAACCGTATTATACTGCTACCTTTCGGCCGGCTAGTCTGGAAAATAGAGCGTTTTCATCTTCCGCTGTGTTTAACTTTTCTTTCTGGAACTGGAATGTCAAACAAAACTTATAAAAAATTCCGAGTAGAAGTATTACCATGATTAAGTGAGGACGTCACGCTAAATTACCATTTTCTGAAGCGTCTGCCGGTCGTCGTCTGGGAAGTAGCGGACTCGTTGGCCATCCTTGTGGGTTTCAGTTGGTTTGTTATTCAAACGGTGGCCACCAGCCCTTTGGTCGGATTTCATTACAACTTTAGTTACCACTTTTGGCTTGTCGACTGCGCCGTTTTTAATGTACTCTTCCCTCCGCTTCGCTGCCTCAGCAAGGGTTTTCTTTAATTCTACTATGGCATC
>JAAXYW010003335.1:0-12004 GCA_036851895.1 Orthonychiurus folsomi | reverse complement strand
TGAGACAACTTCTCGATCCGGCAGTAAAATTTTTAAATCAATTTTATTTGCAGATGTCTAAAATTAAAAATATTAGAAAATGAAGCAATATTAAGACAATGTACTAAAATAATAAGACAACGATAATTTCGATGGTGGATATTCGTACCTGATCATCGTCGGTAAGGAACTCTTGCATCAATTCATTCTCAGCAATCACTCTAACAGCACATACTTTTTCAACGAACTGTTCGAGTCCTCGCCTGCGACTATCCAGTTGCTGCTCATTTAACCTGGAATTGTGGAACGCATGGTTAAAAAATGATTGCACAGAAAATGATTAAATAATAATTATATCTTACGCAAAGGGCCATTTGCTCGGGAGTTTAGGGAAGTTAAAACCACTAAATTCCTTTTTGAGATTATTGCTGAGATTACAGAATTCCTTGTAGCGGCGTGAGCAGAGGTGACGACCAGCCATATAAATATTATAAACAACATATTTTTCTCCTGCCTTCTCATTATATTTATACTGATAGTCAGGGATTGAGATTGGCAAGGACCGCTTCTCGCTGTAGTCATAGGTGGGGAAATTCGTCGTTTCTTCATTGGGTTCCAATCGCTCAGCTTCCTGTAAATAAAGCAAATAAACAACCAAATCAGCTAGCACTTGGCTTCTCTCTCTATTATTGCTTGACTATCACTTTACCTGCGGGGATACAGAAATGACTGTCAGGGTAAGCACATCCCCTCCGGACTTGATAAGGTCAACAACCTGCCGATGAGTTGACCCTTCAACATTGGTCCCATTCCTGCGGGTAAAAAAAGCAAAATAATTAACTTGATAATTTACATGATCACAAGCAGAAAAGTCAAAACTGCGTCAATATACGTGAAAGTCTTGGATCGCATGTTCTTGAAAATGCTAATGTTCAATTCTTAAATACTTCAAAAACCTTACTTTTGAAAGCACGTATAGTAAAACGGGGAAGCATCTGCTGCCAGCATGTCTTTATTTTAGCACAATCACAACGGGTCACAGTTCCAATTCAAGCCGTACTAAAGTTATTGACTAAATCACGCCGGTTCGGATTATTCAGTGCACGTACAGACTCGTGTGAATTCACTACGTGTTACTTAATGCAACTGGGCTAATTACTAATCGGCAAAACAAATCAGAACGACAAAAATGGTAAGATGCAGTAATGTTCAACGAGATTGGCCATGGCCATGCTTTCTATCACCATCAAACTAGCTACAAACAACTTGGATGCACCCATCCATCTGCACAAGGGGTGACACAATTAAGGAAAGGATGCATGTTTATAACAATGCAATGTGGCTGAGGTGAGGTGGAAATAACTAATACGATCAACTTGGTTCGTGCATTATCCCTTACATAACATAACGGTTGCGGTGTATTGAAAATACATGAGCTTACACTACTCCTCGAATCACTTTGCTTTATCATCGACCGGCAGCCGGCTAAATGTGCGCACCTTTTACTTTAATCTATTCTCTATGTGATAGTTCAGCAAATACAAACATGTATGCGATATGCTACACATAAACATAACCTGTAGCTTACAAGCAAAGAATAAAACCTATCGTAATATGGAATGCAATATTCAATCAAACGAAGTACAGGTATGACAAGAACTAGTGCGATGTAGTAGTGCAAAGTAAATTTGCAAAAAAATGAGCAAAACAAACAACCATGAGTGTGCACGAATACCTAGTAAAACGCATTCATTGTCCATGTGTTGGGTTATAAATTATTTCCTTCATTCCGGATTGTTGGTTTCAATTGATAAAATTGAATGACTCAGTATTAATCGTAGGGATAACCAAATGCTAACTGAAACTGGTACGGAACGACCCGACGCGACGGGCACGGATGTACCCATTCATTACAACTCATCGGAACATTAATTTTTGCTAGGAAAGGATTTGCAAAAATTCAAACCAAAACCAATGCTAAATCTAACAAACTCAAATTAATTAACCAGACTCACACTTCGAGGATTCGGTCTCCTTTCTTGACACTGGCAATTTCCGCTGCACCACCTTCCAGCACTGCGCTGACATGTTGAAGTGGAGCGTACAATTCTCCATTGATGCTCCGAAGTTGACCTCCTTCGCTGACTTGACCTCGAACATTAAATCCGAATCCTGTATCACTTTTATATATTTTGACAACGCGGGGTCCCCATGGATTGACTTCCAACTCGTCTCCTGCCTTTTGCATATTTAGATGAATCTATTCACGCATTCCCTTCTGAAAAATGAAAATAAATTATTCTCAAGATATTTGGAAATTATTGGGTTGAGTTTAGCAGGGAATCCGAATTACATTCCTTGCCATAATTGAGCTAACTCAAAAATTCAGAGTGAACTGAATGAAATAAACAAATGATCAAGTTGTATAAATTCCAAACTAGTTATTGAAAACCAAATTTGGTTACTACTCTTAGAAAGTAAAGCTCAACCTTTGCTAAAAAACTATAAAAAAAACAATAATTCATGCAATTTATTCGGCAAACATAATTCAAATTGCGACTGGCGAACAGGACTTAAGGTTCTTAAAAAAATGAACGGCTTCGCGTAACCATTCACTAATACTCTAAAAGTCATACTCAAAATTTACATACCTTGCCAATTCTGAATTTGAGTTGATTAACTACTTTTAAAACACAACCCGTCCAGTACTGCACCAGGCACCACCACAGCTCAAGCCTTTTGTCCAGAATCACAAAATTTGCAGACAGAATAAATTTGTCTGGGTCGGGTGCGGACAGGGATTGAATGTATGTATGTGGATGGATGAGGAATTTGATGAATAGGTCCGCGGAGTATTGAGATCCAGTTTAATTACACAACACAATTACCCGTGATTGAGAGGAAGGAAGTGGGCGGAATCTGAATCCCACCGCACACCATGTACACAAAAATCAAAGAGAAGGAAAGCAAAAATGACATAAGAGATCCTTCCAATCTCTGCTGTTGGAATTGGGGGATTTTGGTTTCTCCGCGAAATTCCCTTCACGTGCAAAGAATCCCTGCCAGATGCCCGCACGATTCCTAAATCCAGGATTGCGGGAATTCAATGAAGCATGACCATTACTATTATAACTTTTTTTTTGCAGATTACGATAAGCCAAGCCAATAAATAATGCTTATTACACTACTTGCAATCCACACGCAATGGCAATGTAAAATTAATTTATAGTTGCATCAGACCCCGGGATTTATTAAAATATGAATTTATGCACTACCACTCAAGTAGTGCAATAAATTGAGAATTTTTTTGTGGAAATTATGCAAACCCTAAAATTGCGGACAGGACAACACTACTAAAACTTTGATTTGAGCATTCAGCATCATCATGCATTTGAGTGGTTAAAATATTTTACTAAAGTTGTTAATCTTTAGCCGAAATAGTGCAGTGAATCTTACAGGGCGTCATAAACGTTTTGCCATGTGGGGAGTTTACTTCCAGATTAAAAAATACGTACGATTTGTAATGAATGAATGCCTTTGTACACTGCACATATAATGCACTGAATGCATGTTGATGATGGTGAATTCTCTCATGGCTTTTGGTAAGCAAAAAGTCATCAAATCAAATATAATCTAGAAGTTAGCATTCATGTCTTGTGAGGAGAACCGAGCCTGTCGAAAATCTTCCTGAAGAAATATAAATAAAAAGCTTAGCTTCATAGAAATTACGAATAATACGTTCTTTTTTATTTCGCTGATTCCTCAATAGTTTACATTTTACGTGTGCACAATACTCAACACTAAATATACAATTTAATTTGTCGTTCACAGTGTATTACTTCAACTAGTGTAATATTCATAATGAGTAGATAGCAGTTAACTAATTAGCCTACTACAAGGTAAGTATCACCACGGTATTCCAGTTTTAAGTTGCTCTAATGTAACAGTTCTCTCGTTCAGAGCTATTAGTAAATGTAGTTTAGTCTATTGCGGAACGCAACAGCATGGTAGCTGCTATTTTAACATTTCCAGGGAGATTAATCATAGCAGCATCATAGGAGCAAAATTCAAATTGGACTAATTGGATGACATTCGGAATCAAATGATTTTAACAATCTTCTATTGAGTATAAGCTACAAAACTGTATTAACTAGGGCTGAATTTTTGAATTCCTGAACTACATATGCTGCTATAAATCAGAACCCTGGATATATGCAAAGAAACAAATACTCTCGGGAATAATTTACTAATAACCACACAATTCGGCTTACAATTACAGGTGTAAAAGGGTGTCACAAGTTTTTGACATTACACAACAACAAACTACCACAAAATGACAACATGCACAATGGTTAAAAACTAAAACACAGATTATGTTTTTATATCACTAAAGTTGATAGCTCAAATAACTGCATTTTGCAGTTCTACAAATTAACACATGCGATTTAAAATCAACTAAACTCTTACTGCGTCCGCCGTACGAATTTATAAATTACTAATAAACTAGAAAATTAATTGTTTAAGTTGCGGGTTGATGTCACGCGACTAGTATGGTTAAAATAGGATTAGGGAACAACAAATAACCCAAGCCAACGGATCATTTCGACCATCAGTGCAATTAATAATGGATTAATGACAAAAATCAAGTCTTCCTTTTGTGAATTAATAAACTCGTCAGAATCAACAACTCCGAGCAGTATCCCCTTCCTCCCTTTATCTTTGCACCAGACAAATACATTTCTGGATTCGCTCCCCTATCCCCTCACCTTACTTTGAAGAACTTCATATCTCCAGTTCACAAAAAACAGCAAGTCTAAACATTTTCATAAGGCCTATGTGCGTTATGTACAAGTTGACTTTAAGGTGGTTTCATTCACCGAGGTTCCACCTACAGACCGTGCTTCCATTTCATTTTCGCAACTTTCTTCAAATACTAAAAACAAGGAAAGAAAAAACTCATTTAATGCAAACACCATTTAATTATTAAGTAGTAGCAACGAATCAATATCAACTGCATGTAAAACTTCCAATCTTAAAACGCCAGCCTCGTTAAATGCAAAGTGTAATGATACTTCCAAAACAAATTTCCAAACAAAAAACCAGTAGTCGAATGTTAAAATTTTTAGTCAAAAAGAAAGACTCACATTTATCCAGCGAGATGATGGAAGCAGACCTCAACTTTGCTCCTTCCAAGTCTGCAGCTGCCAACTCTGCTTTCTCTGCTGCCTTCTCAAGTTTTCTCAGCTGGAAGAAGTCCAGCATGAAAAGGGCCATGGCCATGAGCTTAAATCCTGTCAACATTCCCACGTACCTAAGCGATAAAAAGAAGTCTGAGCGTGAGTAACTTTCCCACAAGGTTCTTCGAAACTTTCATCTCTTAAATTCTCACTTGTATCGAAAGTCCAGAATGTCATAGCGAAGACAACGCCCACTCACGGCAGGAAGTAGAGTGGAACACCTTCGAATACTCCAAAGTAGACAGGCCGAGTCAATCACATTTCCAAATACAATTGGAGATGGGATGTAGCCCAAAAGTCGAAATATGACAAATTGCATTCCAAGTGCGAAGGAACGCTCCTGCGGAGAAACGGAGCGGAGGACGATCATCAGAAGTGGCATTTGTGTCATGGCCTGAAACGTCATAAGATTTTTTAACATTTTAGGAATAAGAAGATTGATTTTTGTATAAGAATCTTCTCAATTATATACAGTAATAAAATAAACTTATACACTCACCACTGTGGCTGTCATGAAGAACAGGACTATCATAAAGGCCGGGAGTGTGTTGCATGGACTAAAAAATGAAAACAATAGTTCAATTTCTGCGAAATCCCAAAAACCCAAGTCTAAATTTTTTTTCTCACCTTTCTGGACAAATCCCCTCAGTTACATCACCTCCTCCAGCACCTACCAAATTTATTCACAACACTTGAGTTTGACCAGGAAATCGTTTTCTAAATTCCAATTATTCCACTGCACTTACAAGTACATTGCGTTAAGTTCACAGCACAGCCCGCATGGCACGGGCTAAAGTAAGTAATTCCGCCGTGGCATACATACTGAGCATCAAGTGAGGACTCACAGGAGCAACTGCAAAAACAAAATCCAAGAGAAAATAAACAAAAATGTACAACGCATTTACGGAATGTTGTTCAATTGGGTTCACTCACCCGACATTGCATGGCGCTGTCAAGTTGACTTCTAATGGACTAAAAACCCTACGAAAAAACATAAGTCAGTGAAGTAATATAAACAGCCAAGAAACGCGTCAAATCAATTAGTAATTAAGAGCTTACGTTGGCAAAGGAGATCCAGGGTACGGAACAGTGGCACCGGCTAATTGTGGATTATTGCAACCCATAAAGAAAAAGAGAGCATGGCCGACAAGGCATATCATGTTGGTAATGACCACAAAACGAGCTGCACCTATAAACACCAAAACAATACGTGCATTGGATTCCACTTTTGCATCAATAAAATCAAACATTTTAGTAGTTAAATATTAAGTTTATCATGAGGAAATATACGACGCCAGGCCAGAAAAACATCAAAAACCAATGCTAAACACTCCTATCGTCAAAACTCACACTAAGCTCAGTTTGTCGCCAAAATTCATTTATTACCTGAGGGTTTGAGCTGTAGTTTCTTCATGATGTAACCGCCAGCAAATATTCCTAAGCAAGCTCCTGTAGAAGAATATATAAATTTACAAGTTAAAGATTTGTGATTATTTGCATTTAAAGAAATTCTAGTTCCTAGCCCACATTACCTGGAATGGCAATCCCGCCCGTATAAAGGGAGGCTTCCGACTTCCCAAGCCCAAATTGGGTTTCCAAATATTTGGGAAGAAAAACAATGAATCCAGATATTATATTCATTTCCATACAACCTCCCAAGCAAGTTACGACATATACAGGATTTCTGCACAGAGAAGCAAAAAATATCGTTAATATAAAATTGTCGTCCATTGTCCAATGCAAACGGCTTGTAATCAATCATAAATCTTACGTAATAAGGCGCCACATACTCCGAGGAATGTCTCGAATGGATTGGCCGTATTCTGCTTCAAAATTTTCTTCATTGGGTGGTGGAGCTGTAATTGCATCCATTCGTTGGACTTGAGGTTCGTCTGCCGAATATTCATCTTCTTTGCTCTCTTCCTTGGCCAAAAACTGTGGGAACGCAAGAAACGGGAGGCACACGACGAAAAGAAGGACACCAACAATTAGGAAACCTCCCCACCACAATCCAATGAAAGGACCAGCTAAATATTAAAATAAATGTTAATTGCGCATTGCCTAGGATTGTAACACAGACTGACTCTTTGATTTCCAACTTACTCGGATCCGCGGCATCAATCGGAGATGACGGAATCGAAAGTAGCCAGGCTCCGATTAAAAATCCAAGTACCGGTCCGAAGGCCGCACAACAATAAACAGCACCTGTGATTCAGAAGAGAACTCAAATTAATGCCAAAATTAGATTGGTCCAGAAAAATATCAATCAACTCCATACCTATGTAAATGGATGATGACTCTTTTGATACATGGTCATCCACATACGTGATTCCCTGCAACAAATAATTAAACATTACAATTAGGAAGGGATACAAAGAATCCAACACTAAAAGGGCTTCCGTGCCTCCGTGCAACCATCATTTTAACATTACTGCTGTAAACAAAGCTGTAAGCTGCTGTAAGCACGCGTAAACAAACCAACAAATTACAAGCTCCGCGCGCCGGCCTCGTGGATTACTATTCCTTGATTTGAATAAGATTTTGCTCTCGCATTTGCTGGAACTTTGTTGCTTTTTGCAAATAAAACAGGGAAGTAGGTTGAGTTAATTGGGTTTATATATTTTAGTCAATTTAATTTGTCTGTAGAAAGGAGTGGGTGGGCTAATGTAGTTTTCGCCCCTTCAGGTCCCGCAAGGGCCAAAAGCTCATTTGATACTGCTAATTTGATTTGATTTGCGTTTCTTACAAAAAGAGATTAGTTGATTATTAAATAGCAACTACTTTGCGTACCAATGTGAACAGTGGTGAACCGCCACAACCCAGGAGAAGTTGGGCCAGCATAAAAAGAATCAGTGGATGACCATAGCTCTCCGGTTCAATCGTTGTCAGTGTACCATCTTCCTCCAATTTCTCTACAGAACATCCATATGACTTTGAAGTGTAGCCAGCTGCAGCACTATTCACTCCACCACTGATCCCTTCCTTCGTGACTTCCGGATAACTCTTCTTGTCCATATCAGATGACAAATCATTCTCGCTGTGCTTCTGCTGCATCTTTGCAACATATTGAGAATACTGAGGGGCTTTGGATTTGCAAAAATTATTTCGCCCACCCCCACCACCAATGTCAAGGTCGAAGGGTGGGTCAATTGTGCTATTCCAACTCGGTGGCGGCGAAGTGCCATTGAACTCAAACCCACCGTCTTCACCAGTTTGAGTCAGTCTTGATGAGACGTAGGTGTTGCCCATGAGCGGGTTCCGAGCATGGCCGTAGTACTGATCAGTGCTTAGGAAATGGGGGAGGGTAAATACTATACAGCCGAGAACCATAATAAGTACACCTGAAATAGAATAAAATGTTAAATTGCAAAGTTTTCCACTTGTAAACTCTTTAAAACACAAATAACTCACCAATTGAAATCCATCTGGGGATGTGTCGCTTAGCCCCCAAATAAGAAACAAATAGAACCGTCCCAACATTTCCCATCTCATAGGACGAGGCCACTAGGCCCGTGAATTTTGATGGAATTTCAAATCGTGTCTCGATTGTTGTAATGACTGAGTTCACATAACCAGAGGCTGAAAAGCAAACGCATCAAACATTAGAACAAAACTTGCGTATTTGCCCACTTGCGCATATTGTCAAAGGGAAGATATACTACATAATCTTACCGACAGCCTGCTGAAATGTAACCAAGAGAGCAAGGATCGACACAAAGAACTTGATATTCGCAAAGCTATGGAAAGACTCAGGTAGAATGCACGGCCCGAGTCCGCATTCCATATTTTTGAGATCATCTTCTTTTCCGAGCCTGTCCGACCTGGAGGGGCTCGTGGGTTTGACGGTTTTATCCATGCTTAAGGCTTCAGGAGAAATTGACCGAAGTTCACCATTGAATTCCCCTACAAAAGTATTAAAAAAATTGACAGTTGTGTTCCAGCCAATTTAGAATTTATACACAATATTTTTCATCTTAGTCATTACCTTCTGGAGATCGGCTCCTTGGCCCGGCAGACGATGTTTGCAGTTCACGGAGGGATGACCAGGCCACCGCCCCCATCCCCACCATAGGCATGCATCCGGAGAGGGCTCGTCGATGACCCTTCATTAAAGCTGAGCTCACAGTATTTGCTCCCGACATGGATGGAAGGGGACTACACAAAAAACAAAAGGGAAAATGATTATGTAAATTAAAGTAAATATTGACAGACATTCTAAATAAAAAACATATTTCAATCATCGTTCCATATTAGGCAATAGTCGATTTTCATTTGTCTTGTTATTACTCCGTACAAACAAAATTAGTTTGACAAATAAAGTTAATGCTGTCTCGCAGACTCGCTTGTTTAATATTTAGCATTGAACTTATGAAGAAAGGAAAGATGATGTAAATCTGAATTGAAAAAAAAAGTACACACTACTCTCACTCTCTCCCTATTCAGCTTGCATAAAAAGTTGAGTCTTGGCATTTGAATCACGCAAAGCATACACATATAATAAATATAATTACGTCGTTTTCTTAAAAAGACAACATTTAGCTAGACTAGCTAACACATAAAATGTAAAATAAACGTTTGGAGTTTTGTGGAACAACGCACTCGTCAGTTAACTCCACTTTCAAGTGCATATGTAATCACCTAATCATATATCATTATTTCCCCACTAAATCCTAGTTTCTTCACTTGCATCCTACACTAATTGCCCTATTAAGTGAAACTTGACACTTCGTTTTCCAAATTTGGCGCATTTCACAAAAAAATGACTAAGACTCCTGTTCACTTTCACCCGGTATCCTTCCGGTTCAATCTTTCCTTGCTAATAACGCCTTACGCATGCAACATAAGCATTTAGTTTTGTGCCTTGGTTGTGAACCTAGAATTAAAATTAAGCTAAATTTAACTTGAAAATAGAAAATTCGCAACCGCAGTCGTGTTCAGGTGTAATAAAAACAAAAATCTTAACTTACCCATGATGAGTATTAGGATGTGAGGGTCGAGCCTCCAAAGCGGCATGGTGAAAAGCTGCAGCAGTCGGACTGACGGGACCACCGTATGAGTGACCTCTCCGATGACCTCGGTGATGATGGTACATGATAGGGGGTTGTGTGGATGTTGATGTGGGTTGAGCAGCTATGGTGGCTGATCCAACATGGAATGAACCACCGATTCCAAGTGGCGGGGTTGTAACCGGGGCTGATGTTGCGGTGAGGGCTGCCGGAGCGGAAAGTGGTGGCGATCCATTACTGTCCGTATGCACAAAACCAGCGTTGTAACGGGACAAATTTTGTCCCAAGCGTGATGACATTTAAAACTGCACAGAAAAAAATATATCAATTAGTTTAAACCCTATTGTGAAACCTACACAAATTTAAACCCCGCCTAAAGATAAGAGCATGCATCCTCTCATTATGCTTAATACAAAGTTCGCAAAAATAATACGACGATTAAAGGTTTTCCTTACATTCAAAAGCGAAAGTTGCGGAGGCGGTGTTGAAGGTAGATGACTGTAAAAATTCACGTTCACTTGACTTCCATCCATGCACTGACGCCGTGGACTCCTTTAATTCAAAATCCCGCAATCCAATTCCCTTTGACTTGGGACGTGCGACCCCTCTTTAATTGAAGTTAAATCCCATTCACCACACGACACAGCACACAAATCACGACCGGGGCCGAGATTAATTTCCTAGGCTAGGCAAGTCAGTCAGTCCTCCTCCCTGTAATATGGAAAGACAAATGAAAGAACATGATGCATTATTTTCCCAATCCAATCCCGAAACAAAAGGCTCTCAATTCCTCTACCGCACTGCGCACACAGTAAAGAGTAACTCAATCCTTTAGTCAGTCAGTCATTCGCAAAGCGACTCAATCCAAAAACAAGGCATTGCCGACTTTTGCCACACTTGGAATTGATATTCTAATCAATTAAATGTGGGACAGTCGTCGTCGTGAAGTGTGTGGAGGCCGAGGGCAATCCCGTATATCACACGTTTCCACTCCCACCAAATGACAATACATCCCCATTTATTATTAATTCCTGCAATGAAATGTCACCTACTTAAACAACGTGCTTTTCCTTTTCCCGTACGGCTGTCCGTACGTCCGGCGTGGAAATCCTTTTGTCTCCTAAACTCCTAGCTAATCCATATGCCCTAAAAATTGGGGTCAACTCAAATGCCAAACTGAAGTCCCCAAACCCCAACCACCGATTTGACTTATTGCAACTTAAAAAATTTTCCACCGAGACACTCGATTCCATGTCTATGTTCGGACTTCGTCGGTACGTCATTAAAATTAAATGCCAGTTTGTGTCTCATCCAAATTTGTAACCGTTATAATTGTAAGGCAGATAGCTTTATATTTGAAGAAGTTTTCCGAGTATGCCAATATAGTTATCACAAATTGAGGCAATTTTCCTAATTGCACCCAAAAACCCTTCAATCCATACAAAGTGCGCATACACAACGTTACCCTTTATTATGCTGCAAACTCTCAAAATTCATGAAATTCTAAAGAATCGCATACCTGCCTATTATTTTGCAAAAAAAACTGAAAATCGTCCACAGTTAAATCGTACCTTACGCAGGCTTGGGCCAATTACATTCGAAATTGTAATTCAATTACAAATTACAATTACAATTACGTAATTGTAATTGTAATTAATTACAATTCCGGGACCGAAAGCCCTAGTCATGAGCTCTTTCTAAAAGACTTTTCAGTGGTCATTTAATTCTGGGGCTGAAAGTCGTAAAATGACGGACAGTATATGAGAAATTATTACTGGGAAA
>JAAXYW010003334.1:0-12004 GCA_036851895.1 Orthonychiurus folsomi | reverse complement strand
AGTCAGTCTTCGTCAGTCCTTCAGTTTGGGTGGATCTACGTTCGTTGGTGGGTTCTCTTCATACAAAAATTTCATCTTAAACATAAAGCAAGTGCATCAGTAGTCAACAACACATATTCAAATTACATTGTGAGGCTATTTCAACGCAATTGTTTCTCCTGTGCGTGCTGTGCGAAAGTCATCAAATTGAAAAGTGACCAGCGACTTGAGTGACATTTTAAAACAACTGCATCTTCATTTAGCTCGAATTGTCAACATTGAGACGCAAGAAGACAAGCAGGACAAATTCCAAACTACAATAGACACTACGCTACAATAGACATAATTAAATTCAAAGACAGTGACATCTCATCAAAAGTCTGGCTGAACCTAGTTACAATAATAAATTAACAAGAACAAATTAAAAAAATCAAGGAAGACTCTCAACTGACTGAATTCAACTAACGTGTTTAAATTACAAAAAAATACTCAATTGAAAAAAAAATCCTTAATTCCTGATCCCTGCATTCAGAATTCCAGTGGGAACAACCATTCATCCCAACCCCCAGTAATATCTGCTGTTGGGATCATTTTAACAAGGTAAGTGGGAACTTGGGATTTTGTTTTTATTCCAAAATGTAGTAAGTTGTTTGAAGTTGTGTAGAATTCTCCCCTTCATGTCAAACCGTACCCTTCAGGAAGGTTACTTCAAAAGGTTAGAAAGGGTCTCTAATTTAGGAGCCATGACAAATCTACGTACGTACTGAGTACATACAAGTATGTAAGATGTGTGCTCCCATGCTTTGCTTTGCTTGCCCAGAATGCATTATGCTGTGCCTTATCCCTTTACTCCAGGCCAGGAGGAACATTTTACAATCATCGTTCCCAAAATTGAGTACCCAATTGAATGGGAAACGGGTATCACGTTGGGAGTCCATAATACGCCTTGATTCCTTCCGAATGCTGCTCCCTGCACTTAAACTTCTTCCGAACGATTGTCACTCCCTTTGTGGGGAAAAAGTGGGTACGGTGACAATGACATTTTCCAAAAGCCAAGCATTGTTCCACGTGCTTGTGCTGTGGAGCAGTCGCGTCGGTACGGTACGACTGGGCGGATGGCCAATCATTTCCATGAATGGGCAAAGAAGGTTCCTCAAATTGTTGCTTCGCTTCCCTTGACAGAATGAAATATACCAAAAAATTGACAATTGTTGACTACCACCGCACAGAGCACAGTTCAGTAATTGTTGCATTGAGTCCCTTCCGTCCATGTGCGTATACAGCATGTTTATTGAAAAAATCCCGGCCTGGTCAAGCCAAACCGCCGCTGTGACTGTGAATAACGTACCGTTGCGTTGTGTTACCGTTCGGAGGGATGACGGCCGATGTATTCGTAATGTAAAAAAAATCTGCAGGGAGGGTAATGCTAATGTTGAGGAATATGAGTCTCAAAAGACGACATGATTTTAAGGCCATTGTAAACTGCGCTCCATGGGTTTCCATGTCACAATGGCTCTATTATCGATTCTATTGTGTACGTTTGTCACTGTCATTTCTCATACTCCTCATTGTACTTTCCTATTCCTGGGAACCTAAAGGAGGGAATGAGGGATAGGGAAGGGAGGCATTTGCAAGGTTTCCTTCTGTGTATATAGGATAGGATTCCTTACCCCCGCTATCTTCCAGCCGTGAACTGACTTGGAGACTCAGTCGGGAGGTAAACAAACGCACTTTGGAATGGGATTCCAACCCAATTCCATTTTCTACTACTGCTTTTTTCACCACGGAAGTCCCGAATTCCTCTTTCTCCGCTGGGCCCTATGAATTGTGATGAAGTCCCGTTCGTCATAAGGCTAACTCCCGAATATTGATTATGTCCATGCTTTCAATGAATAAATCACATTTTTACTTGTTCCCCGACAAAAGCAACAGCAAATAATACTCATGGAATCAAACACCTTTCATCTGGGGATCTCACCGCGGAATGGAATTATACATATGTATTCATACTGGCGCTATGCATCATATAACAAAATTGTAAAAATACGTACGACATACGCTGAATTTGGGAATATTTCCCAAGCCCTCATGCTGGGATTCATACCTTTAGGTATTTTTTATGTTATGAAATTTTTTGGGAAAACCCAAACTATTACCATTGCCATTTCCTTGTTGAAAAGCCCTCATAATTTAAATACAAATGCCGCGGCTGAGATTTTAGGAGGGAAGTTATGCAAGGAAACGGCATGGCACGGCGCGGCGCGTTGTGGGATCTTAAAGTTAGTGCAGTGCGGTGCATACGTTTCTCATTTCTCAAGTACTTTTTTCGCATTCTGAAATATTTTTTTATGGGTAAAGGTCCTAACTTCCTTTTTGCACATCACATTACAGTTAAATGTGGAAGGGGGATCTCCATGGAAGTTGGCTTTGGTGGCATTTGGCACTCCCCTATCCGTACGTTACGTAGTGTAGTAATGCAATCAGGTGCAATCCTTTGGAACGTCTGACAGGGGAAATTTCTCAGCCTCTTCCCTTTCCAGATGAGGGAAGGAAAAAACGGAGAGGAAAGTGAAAGTCGGCGGGTTTTGTTGGCGTGGCTCTTACGTCGAGGAAGGGGCAAGTTTTCCGGGCACCCGCCCGCCTATAATTCTACGTTACCCGGGCCGGTCGGTCGACGACTCCAGGAATTCCTTCCCTATCACATTGCATTGCATTATGTAGAGAAGGACGGATGAGGGCGAAGGGGAATAGGGAAGAGTCAGTCTTATCAGGGAAAGGCCGACGAAGAAGACGATGGAATTTTCTTCTTTTTTTCCCCGCCGTAGCTTAGCTTGGCCTGGCCTAGACCCATGGATCCTATTCTGACATGTATTAAAGAAAGGTGGGTGATGGCGATGGCAATGGTGAAAGGTATGGGAGGTACAATTCTTATTATTGCGAGATTGCGACTGCGACTGAATAGGGAAGCCAGTCTTTCCCTCCACAAATGTGTGTGGAATTGTGGAATGGGAATTGCTTCTGGGGAATGGATTTAAGGACCATAGCTATGACTCGTTGGAATGAGAGGGGAGATATTAGTGGAAATCTGGAAAGCTTTCTTCCTTTGGTATTTCTCATTAGTGGGTGTGTAAATCATTGGCATTTATTTATCCCAGGATGTGGTAGAGTGATCTAATGTAATGGCGGGGAGAACAAGGGGAAAGAATAATTTCCTCAAATGGCGTTCCACTTCCACGATGCACGACGGCACATATTTTTCTCATTTTGTGAAAATCCTTCGAAAATCGTCATGACTTGGTAGGGGTGCTGGTGTAGGAGTAATACATAGTTACAGTCATGTAGAAAGTTATGCAGGGATCGATTTATGGATGAAATGATTTAAGAAAACTTAGGGTCAGATGTGTACTACTAGCTGTAGCTTCGTGCTGAGGATTTTTTACAATGTGTAAACGGAGTTGGTCGTAGCATGTGTTGGGATGGATTTTTAGGAGGGATTCCTCCTCGTTTTCGATCTCATCCGTCCTTTAAATTCCCTAGCTTCAAATGCGTGGGAGCACTATGCACTAGGGGTAGAGGCAGGGAGGGCTTTAGAATGAATTTGAATTTTTATGGATCGAATCAAAGCTTTTAGTATGCAACCTGCCACAGCAAAAGCAAAATAGGTCAAGCCAAGGGGAATGGCAATGGATCTCTTAGGCTGGCTAGGTTAAGGGAATCCGAGTAGCTGGAGCATCCGGTGGGAAGGAAAGAGATAAAAGAGCATTTGTATCTTTCTCCGTACGTACGTTTGTAGTAAACGAGAGAACATGGTATGGTGGGGGTCGAATGTGCACAAAATTTTAAATGAAGTAATTTTCTATCTAGCGCGAGAAAATACTTGCAGTTTGCAGATCCTCGGGTTTGGGTCATTGGGGGGGCATGGCCAGCTATTGTGGGTTTCTCTACTGTCCATGATTCCTTCATTAATTTTGTCCGCCTGTGTCCAAAAACCCATCCCAACTCTTTTTTTCTTTTCAATGGACATGGAATTTTCCCTCCCCATCTCTTTTCAAAATGTCCGACGTGACACTATACTGGGAGGACTGGGGGGAAGTGTCCACACAATGCTTTGGGGAGTTTTCTTCTGACCTGACATTTTTAGGTTAAGCGAATCCTCCTTTTTCTATTGCTTTGGACATGGTGAGGGGGGAGGAAGGGGGCTCCTGTCTTTCCATTGTCTTTAGTGAAAGTAAATCCCCTCCTTTTTTGGTCAAATTTATTTCTCTCGCATTCTCTCAGACCATCAGTTCAAATTTCGTTTGGACTAGGGATTTTCCTACCATTTCATAATGTACTGTGTGTGTGTGTACCACCGCGACCGCACCGCAATTTGCCATGGCCATGGGTGAAAATTTGGATCCCAAATGTGAATTTTGGAAGCCGTTCGTGTAGAATTTCCAAATAAAGTGCCAAGTGCTTGTAGCCCTTTGACTTTCTCCTCTATTTGTGATATTAGACACTTTTTGAATTCCATGAAAGGTGATACGGGACGACGATGGGGAAAGGGACTCGGCTTTCCATTTCCTACTCCTCATTTCAAATCCAGATATTTGATTCTCTGAAGAAATTTTCCAGTTCCACGCTACGAGAAATTCCAATGGGAGCTGGAAGTCTCCAAAATCCAATGTAACGCACCGGCATGAAAGCATGCGGCGACGGCACCACCTCTATTAAAATCTTCATTCATCCACATGCATGTGCGTACGGCTCGAGAATTGCATTATATTGTATGTATGGTTCTGTGACAATTTCAAATTCTCAGTAATTGGAAACTGGGCTCTACTCTTGGGTGAGACACGTGTGTGTGTGACTCCCATTATAATTTGAAGTGTGGACCGACCCCCTTGGATACCTGCACTCCAATGGCATGGCCATGGCATGACATGGCTACGACCACGTATGCGTGTGTTTGGAGCAGCGCAAACCTCAAAATGTCATTTCAATTCTCTTTCTGTGAATTTTAATTAGAGGCACGGACACGAAGGGAGCGGTGCGTTAGGTTGCGTATAAGTACGTGGAATTTCAAATCAAATGCGAGTAGGCGAGTATGCGGCACTACAGGATTTAGGATTGAAGTTTTTTTTTGTAAATTTTAATTCTAAAGGAGTAATCCTGAAAATTAAAAGGCAATTCGAGCCCCAACCCATCATAATGCAAAGATTTTCTGCGCTTTTTTTCTGGTAGATCAAATGCAAAACCAGATTGGAATTTGAATGGAGTGGAGGCGGGAGTTTGGCTCGGCTTTAGATTTTTTTTTAAGGGATTTTTTTATTTCGTGGTCGCATTTCGCACAAAGTGCCTTTTCGCAAAAACTGTGTGGGAAGGGTTTAGGGTTTTTCTCGGGAGCCCGACTGCGGTGGGATGTCGTAAATGTACGTTATGTTATGGTGAACTTTGGCTTTGGCATCCACATTCGACAAAGGGCTCAATGTAGAATGTACACATGAAGAAATATTATTCATATTATTATTGCATATGTATGATTCCAAAGCCGGACACGACGGGTACCTGGTTTGGTCAGAAAACGTACATAGACTTCACAGGGAAAGGGAATTTATTGATCTGAATTTACAACCAGTGTAGCAATTTTCCCTCCTCATTCCATTTGGTACGCATACGGAATAACTTTGTATTACTATGAATTCATGCAACGAGATATAGATTTACCTCTAATACACGCATTTGACCTGGGCATTTATACCTAGTATGATATTATAAATTTAATTTATCAAATGTCTTCAAGATGTTATAATTTTAATTTGCTTCATTAGAATTAATTGTTTATGAAATAGCATTGCAAATGACTAGGATATTATTTTGTTGACCCGAACCCCGCCCCACACCTCCAATGCAATTAGTTTTACGAAGCATTTAAGGTAAATGCCCTTGTGTATTAGATTCAAATCTCGCGTGTTCCCTCCTTTAAAATGCAAAAACTATTTTCCGCACTAGCACTGTACTCGTTCCCCGATTGCGTGCCCATAGTATGTTCCCCGCTAAGAACATTACACAGATACGCGGTTTTCCAAAAAGGGGAAGTCCAGCCGTGTTGTTGTTCCACTTGCTCCTTCCACTTGCAAAATCATACATGAACCTTTTGTCCATTCCTCCAACCCAGGACTCCCCCGTGTTAAATATTGATAAGAATTGCATCGACCGACCACACGTACTGTACGCGGCGTACGTACATATACGTTGGACGCATGGAGCTCTGGAAAAACAAGAGAGAAAGTTCAATTGCGTAGTGTAGATTAGCACTATGGGCATGGGGCCGTGGGAGGATTTGAATTTATGTACTCAATGCATTGTATTACCAATCCCTGCCTCTGTCTATAATTTATTCATCGGGTCCGTTTAAATTTTCTCTCGTCGCATTCGCGTCCCACAAATGAGTCACCGATTGGGATTGTAAATAAATCGGCCTCTGCGATGCGGTGCGGTGCGTGGCTCAGGAGGGATTTAATTTTAATTAGCACCATTAAAACAAAGTGCTCGCTTTTGGAACACGTCCCGCTCTGTCACCGAGAAAAGGGAATTTGGAGAACAAAGTTTTCCTGCTTGGCTGTCCCTGCCCCGAACGGACTTCATTGTTCACTTGATTACATTGTCAAAGAGGGGAAAGCGATTAAAGGGGGGAAAGTGTTGAGTTTGAGAGAGTAAATTAACCAGGTTTTAATAATTTAGGTACGTACAGGCAGGCAGGGGTGTGGAGAGGAGTCCTTTGGGTTTTCGCTTTTGAGAATGGATAACCACATCACACCGGGTTAGGATAGTGTTCTATCTGTAAATTGTTATCGGACTAGATGAGAATTCTCGGTCGGGTATTTCCCCTCCGCATTTGTATGTATTGCTTTTCCAACCATGGGAAACCCATCCACATTAGTCTCTTGGATTCAAACTTATCTTTCTTGTTTTTGTTTGGGACGTATTTGTTTCTCCAACTTCAACTAGGACGACTTACGCGCGTATTTTGCTAGTTGCAATCCCCATACGCTCACTTGCGATTTCAAAGGGAAAACCAAACTTTTCCCGTCGTCCCTGATCCAACCACCCCATCCCTTTCAATGTTGTTTCATGCTTAAGTGTATGGTGCTTCAGGGAAAATAGGAACTTTAAGGCTACGACGACAAGGCACGACGCGACGCGACGCGATGAGGCGAAGCTACACTAACTTTTACTTACACCATGCAACATATACGCACACACGATGGAGAATTGGGCTAAATACACACTACTGTGCATGGGAGTAGGACTGTAGAGCTATGCTAAAGTTTTGTATGTTTGATAGGGAATGGGTGAAGGGATAGATTAGATATCCCACTGGAGAAATGGCCTGAACTGGGAAGGTAAGAAGGGATCTGGGGTGTAGATATGGAATATAGTAAAGCCGCATGGGGCACACAAAGGTCTTTCAAATCTGATGGATTTGACGATGGAAAAAAGGAATTCATTCAAGGGGAACCAGAAAAAAAAGTAAGTTTACTGATTTCTCCAACTGATGTCGGGTGAACTGGATTTTGGGCTACTGTACTGATGGCTTCGAACAGCATTTCTGCGATTTAGCTGTTTTTTAATTTGCTTAAATAGCAATTTTGAAAATTTTATTATCGTCATTAGGATATTAATGTGTGATTGTGTTTGTAAAGTAGCAAATACGGAAATTATGTACAAGTAGATGACAATTTCCTGCCCGTTTCCAAACTACCATTAAAAATGTGTACATATTACAAATTTGTAATTTTGTTAACGGCATTGATGCCAACTTTCATTTCCAAATTGATTTGGGAAGTTGAGGTTGTAGTCATCTCATTGTGCTTCCTGGTTGTCGGTGAACTCTTACCTACGAGTACGTCTAAAAAGAAGGGCTTCTCCCCAATGTTCGTCGTCATCGTTGACGTTACCATCCATAGGCTAGGCAGCATTAATTAAAATCCTAAATTAAAACTGGTTTAAAATCCAAGTTGCGGGTAAACACAGCATGGGATATACCCTCCGTTGTGGTGAGGAGCGTTAAATGAATGGGTGAGCCGCTTTTATCCTCCTCCACCGCCGCCACGTGGCCCATTAAAGACTTTTCCCAGACTCCCAAACTCCATTTCAATTCCCAACACACATTTTACTATGACTACTACATACATACTACACTTTCCCCTTCCTTATCCTACTAAGCATTCTGTTGACACGAACCCAAAGCCCAGGCCCAGACATTCGTAGGCCTTCGTAGGCTAGGGCTAGGAAGATCTGATTACGATGATCGTATCAGACACCCAAAGGGCCCTGTACCCCTCCATCGTCCCCCCAACCAAATATCTCATTTTTGGTCCACCCCTTTTGTTTTTTCTGTTTGTTCAAGGGCTTTGAAGGGGAAAAGCTCAAACTGAAGTGGAGGGGGGACTTCCCCATTATTACAGGCGGATGGAAATCAATCAACCCTTGGCTGTACTGTGTCCTTAAGCTAAGCGGCGTTGGATTTGCAATTGAAATAACAGCACGCCTGTCCGTCACACACACACACACGCAATACACAATACTCACTTAGCAGGCGAGGCGTAGGGTTTACATTTTGATTTAAAGAGACTTATGAGTCTATTACAGACGGGGATGGTATGCATAAGGGCCTAAGGGAAGGGAAAAGCAATATGTAATATCCAATGAAAATGAAATTGCGAAGGGTTTTTGTGGAAAATAAAATATTTTAGGGATGGACCATGCATTGTGCGTGCAGTGGAGTGTGGGTGGCCTAGGGGCAGACGAAATCCAGTGCATTGTGTAGGGAATACGGTATGCTTGATGCAGTGAAAGTGAAGTATTTGTGGTTTGATTGAAGGGGGGTGGATTCTTCATGGGATTGGGATGGGGGGGAACGACTAAGTAAATAAAAGAAAAGGAAGGAATCTGGGGAGGAGGAGGATTTTGAATTCCAGCATGATGCATGTATGAATATGACAAAAATAGGCAGAGGAAATGTTGGCAAGGGACAAGGGTAAAATCCCGTGGATTTATGTAGTGGATTATTAATTTGAATGAGTTCCGCCCGGCATTTTCAGGGTAAAAGGAAGAGAGTTTTTGCAAATTTTTAAAACTGTGATTTCTTGGGCGGATGGGCGGGCGGGCTAGGATTGGGTTATGACTGGCTTTGGCTCTTCGTGGGCGAAGAAGTGAATATTTAATATTTGCTTTTACCCAAAGAAAGTGGATGTCAGGATTTCCCTTTGAAAATTATTCTCAAGACGGAGTTCTGTGGCCCCCCTTGTGTGTGGGAGAGAGTCGTGTAGTGGGTCGTGAGTAAACAACCACTTTTCCAAATCACGAGTACGAGTCAGTCCTTTAGCCTTTCAAATATTTTGAAAATAAATTCATGTCATACAGTAAGTAGGAGTAATACAGTCCACATCCACAGAGGACGAGTATTTTTTGTAGTATTGTAACTGACGTCCAAAACTTCCTTCAAAATAACAACACAGTTATTTTATTACATATTTGATATCCACATTCACAAGCAGGCAGTGCACTGGGATTCAAAAAAACGAGGAGTTCAGTTAAGAATTTCCCTCCGTCTGGTTTGGATCGATTTATGTTTCTCGGGAACCGATGAGATGGAGAAAGGAGATCTTCCCGAAAGAAAAACTCCTTCACAGACACTTCCTTGCTCCCGTGCCCGTCTTCGTCTTTGCTTTAACCCAACCATCCTCATCTCGTCTTGCCATACCACGCCACGCCATGCCTTGCCATGCACTCTTGAAGAACTTTGGAATTCTTCTGTTCTCTTTCCCATATCTCCGGCTTTTGGAAGTCAGTGGAGGCCAATCAATGGTATATTCCGTACGTACGTACGTACTGTAGATTCACTTTCAACCCACCCTCCCAGCTGATAAGCACCCGAAAAACTCATGGCGGGATGATTGAATTTTCACACGAGCATATGGGATGATCCAACTCCAGCAGCAGTCGGAGTTTGACCGGAAGGGCAACTACTACCATTTCAGAAACGAGGAAATCCCAAAATGTTATGTACGTAACGTATGTGATTTAATAGGAAGGTTCGCTATTAAGGGGAGGCGAAAAACCCAGGCAGTTTTCAACTTCCTTCCCCTGATTTTGGGGGAGGGCAATGCCCTCCAATGTTGACCATACTACATACTGTACGTGGGGATGGTCATTTCCCTTACTTAGTTTCCCGTCGGACAGGAAACCCATTTTCTCTTCATTTACGTGCCATGCCAGGGCCGGCCGGTCGGGTATTTGTACGTTATTCGTGTTTGGATTCGTAAAATCCGTCCGGCCACGGCCTGGCGGGAAAGGACGACTAGACTAGACATTTTGTATGACTTGTGTGTGTGTGTGGTTTGGTAGATTTAAATCAATTCCGGTGAAGGGGAAATCGGAAATGGTTGGTCAAATGTCAAGCTGACCCCTGGCTCCAAGTCCTTCCTGTTCTAAAAACAAAAATGTGTGTGTTTGACATGGATGATTAGAGTTGACAGACATGGAAGTGGGGGCTCTGGGGGGCAAATAAAATCAAAATCTCTGGTCAAGTCAGGAGATGGGGATGTGTAATGTTTGCTTTTCAAAATTCAATTACGTACAGTACGTATCGTACGTACTAACGGGGAAGAAGAAGGACGTACGTAAGCTCTGCTCTTTCATTTGAAATTGAGAAATAACATTAGGTTTACACTAGGATTTTGTATGAGTAAGGACTGCATGGGTTGGTTGGTCCTTTGTCTCCGGAATTAATCAATGTTTGCACCGAGGAAAAAGGGGGGTGTTTGGAAAGCGATTATTTTCACTTCCTTCAAAATAAAACGTGCGTTTGAACCCATGGAGGGAATCAGTGTGGGTGACGGTCGGCTTAGGCGACGTTTTTATGATCCTTGGCTGGTGCGGCATGGGGAATGACAGGCGAGTATTTTATTATATGCAAGGTGCTTAGCGGGGATTGTAATATAGAATTGTGTCCACTGGATGAGAAAATGAAAATCTGAAGCTGGTAGTTAATTTAAATTATTGTTTAGACAGGAAATAGAGAGCTGCACACAGTCAAATATGTGGATTAAAGGCGTTCAGCGATACACATCGTATTTTTGTAAGGATGACGCATTTTGTTTTGAATTCTTATTAGAAAAAGAAATTTGCACAAATTGTTCGAAAAGTATAGTTTACTTTATTGTTTAAAAACAAGAATTTTAGTTTATAAAGTTCAGTCGAGGCTCACGAGCGCCAGACACTTCATGGGTTCTGAGACAAGTTAGCTTGGCTTGGAATAGTTGATTCACCAGTTTGATAAGGAGTATTTGATTCGGAAGGTAGATTTTGATCTGGATTTGGATTGGGACTTGGATTATTATTTGTTTGAGGAGAAACAGCATTTCGATTCTTGATTTTCCAAATTAGAAATCCTTCGGCGATCCGAGTCATACACATGCATCCCACGTATAAAAAAATGATCAGAATAAAACCAAAAGTGACGATAACAGTGAACAAAACTACTGCTAATAAGACTATTCCCACAACATAAACCCACAGGCACATTTTCCTTTTCCGCTGTAAATATTTAAGAAAGGATTTGTTTTATACTTGTCATCTGTTCTCTGAATACTGGGGAGGCAGAATATTCGTAATACCTTCCAAGCTCCAATAATGATGACTACTGACACGATGGCACATGCCGCCAAGGCAAACACACAAATTAAGTACGCTCCATACAGTCTACCGCCGAATACTGTGAAATTAATGAAATGATACAAATCAAGTAAGAAACAGAAAGTTTGAAACCTAGAGGGCTTACTGTATGTCCCGATGATGAAAAATGATACAATACTGGAAGAAAGTACCTACAAGTTGGCAAACAGAATGCTGAATTAATTTTTATCATTTTATTAATCATTTTTGTATTCGTAAATCCTTACCAAATTGGAATCGCCACAGTATAAAATCCCTGGTTTATTTATTTATTTGCCTCACGCTGGGCGGAAAGGGGGAGTGA
>JAAXYW010003333.1:0-12004 GCA_036851895.1 Orthonychiurus folsomi | reverse complement strand
TTTATTCAGTAATTGCAGCACCGCACCGCACGTCACCAATTGTAAAAACCACGCAAATGCGGCATTAAAATTAAATTTGCAAATACCAGAGATTTTTAAGTGTATTGCGCAGGTTAGATTCTGGATTTCTTCCATCTTCCTTTTCAGCGTGAACACTCTATGCTGCGTCGCGTACCATAAGGAAGACTACTTTTGTCGCCAATTTCAAGCAAAACCGCACAAAACTCATTCCCTCCGTTCCGGTTTAACACACGCACACGGAGCTCTGCGGTAGGCAGAAGGTAATAAAATCCAACTAGGTAAAATTTTATTAATTAACTTAATAATTAAACTATTCTTTGATAATTACAATCAGCTGATTATATATTCATTTGAACAGTTGAATAGAACGTGGCAACAATTTTTGCATCCTGGTTGGACGCTTGCTCAAAATGAGAAAGAGGAATAAATTACCTTTACCATTACCCTCCTCCCAGAATATTAAGAAATGTTTTATTTGCGCGTCGAATGCTGGACCCGGACTGTTTTTATCTCCAGAGGAATCGTCTTTCGTATTGGCTGATGTCCTTGGGATTCCTGGACAATGGACTAGGGAGGATGAAATTCGCAAAGTCATGTTTGAAAATGCGTGCTACTGTCGCCTATGCTTGAACCGACTGATGAAAGTCAGGACTATGTCCCGAGAGGTACAAACACTGGAGAAAAAAATCCAGACAGAGATATTACGGATTGAACAACAATTGAGAGAGAGTTGCGTACAAGGTAATCCGGCTCCGAACAGCAGCGATGGAAGACCGGTTCCAGTTGGGATGCTGCAGATTCTTCGGGAGCAAATTGTTAAAGGTGATAAATAAATTTGTTATATAATCTAGTAATTTGTACATTGTAGTCAGTCTTGGTATTTATTCTTTGTGACATTTAGAAATGACATCTTGCAACAAAGTGTCTTCTGCTGCTGGTAGTCCAACAACTACGGTGCCTGCAAACCAAAATCATGAAAAATACGATTTTTGCAACTCCAATGTCAAAGTCAAAGATGTGGAAAATTACAGACAGGGTGATACCGAGGAATTAGATTCTAGTTTGAATATTGAGACTGATCCATTAGCTATTCCATCCCCTGACAACTTGAAACTTATAAGATTTGGAGCACAGAACGAGAAGCCCAAGTCTTCAAACAGGGCGAACAAGAATTTCAAGAGCAGAGGGGGTTTTAATTCGTCTCCAGCCTTGTAAGTTTTTAAAATCGTCACATGAGTATTTTTCAGTGCATTAAAATAACTTAATGGTTCACTTACGCAGGGACAACATTTCTTCAGAGAGCAGAGAAATGACGATCTACTGTAAAGGCGAAAAGGTTGTGGGCCCTCCGTTCAAGACCAAGTTGACGACCAAGACGACAACCGATTTAACACAGCGCGTTGCTACTTGCAGCGACAAAGATAATCATTTATACATCTTACCCGATCTTGACGAACCTTCTGCGGGGTATTCGTCCTCTGATGGTAAATAGAAGGGAAAGGTGTTACATTCAATTTTATTGTGAGTATCTTAATTTGAGTTCTTTTTACAGATTCATTGGATGAAACTTCCTTTGGTCGATCATCCAAGGTTCCAAAAACAAAAAGTAGCAGCATTTTCCCGACCAAGAAACAACGCAAGGCCACTCCTAAACGGAAGCAATCTACATCCAAGTACATTCGGGACCCTAGAAAACGACCTCACTGGGGTTCGGAAGTAGCTCAAAAGTGTGAGATTTGTAGCCAGATTTTGGCGAATGCGGCTTCAATGAGAAATCACGTCAAGATAGTACATATGAGCGAAGCTAAAGTGAGATGCACACTTTGTGACTTCCAAGCATTATGGCCAAGTAAATTGATAACCCACATGAGTACCGCTCATTCGAGAGAGAAAAAATTCAAGTGTCGAATGTGTGGAAAAGGCTTCAAGGCAAATTTTATTCTTATTAGACACGAGCGGACTCACAAAGGCGATTTTAAATGTGATATTTGTGCAAGTCCTTTTGTGTGTAAGGTTTCACTGGAAAGGCATCAAGAGGAGGGTCATTGTGCTCGGAAAACAGAGTGAAGTTGTTGGTGCTACCAGCAATTCAATTCAAATTACTGAGTTAGTTCCTAAAGTAAATCCCATATGCATATGTTATTATATTATATAAATCTATTTATGGACGAACACATTTCAAGCATTGTCAGAAGAAATGTACACCAATTTATTGCTAAAATGTTTTTTCAGTCTTCCAGAAGCAAGTTTTTTTTGTAATTTTGAGCTTAGTTGATTACACAAGTTTTGTTCTTAATAATTCTTAATCACATGTTGACATGTTGAATAAAAAGCGCACATTTCGAATACTTTGATTATAATTACCTTAATATTTGTTTATATCTTGTTTGACACTTTACTGAGCGGAATTGTTTTAATTTGGTATGCAAAACCAGCCGATGCGCACGCGCACGAGTAGTTCAGCTCGGTGAAACTCGTCATCAAGTATTCACGTCATCCATCTTCCATCCACTTTCTTAGCAAGAATTTTTTTCCAACTTGTAATCTCTTGAGTTTTCTCTTATGCGCACCCTCCAAGTTATATCAGCCAAAATTGTTATGAAGTAAATACTCAACGTAATACTGTATAGGTTAAGGTTCATCGTGAAAGCCCTTGCAATTTGCATCTTGCACTTGCCTTACAAATCCTCGAATTATGCGCGCACGCGCCGAGCAACCAATAATTTCATATGCACTGTAAAATTTGAACAGCATGGTGCGCCTTACCTTGTAGCAAACAAATGATTCACATCAAGCCAGAACCAGAAACTAAAAATTTCACCAAGTAATGTGCCAAATGGCAAAAACGTGTTTGTACACAGCTACAGCTTTGAATGCATTATGTTCACACTAACTACATTACATTACATTGGGGAACTTCCCACACATTATGGATGCATATCCAACATGTATTTACTTGCAAGTCGCTTTCATTCTTCAAAAATATTAGCCAGTTCTCAACAGTCAAAGCGGTTGGGCATCTTTAATTTGCAAAAGGCAATAGACAACAGTCAAATATTGCAATTCAAGTGCACTTGGGATGGATACATACAATAATTATTCAATAAACTCGATAAATATGACCGCAATTCCCATCAATTTCCCTCAGTTTTATCACAACGTCCGTCACTCATCTTAGAAAGTTTTCCGTCTCAAACGGTCTGTGTTTGACATTGGCAGAAGTTGTGTGGTGTTAAGATATTTGAGTGAAGCCCGTTGGGCTACAAATTGTGGAATTGGACATGGTATTGCGAACAATAATTTTGATTGGTATTCTTGTGAAATGCCTTGCAGTTGGAACGATTTCCAGAAGACTGGGTGTTATCCAGAAGCATGAGATAAGGCCTTTGGATATGCCGTACATCACATTGTATGAGCACGAGAACTTCAGGGGTATGGAATTATTTTTAGTATTAAAAGTTTAAATTTGAATACAATCGCTTAAATCATAAATCGTTCAAAAAATCGGAAATGCTGTGCCCAGGTATAAAATTAACTTCGGTATTTCTAAATTCCAGGAACATTTTATACTCAAGTCCTTGGGAAAGAGTGCTATAATTTGCCAGATCACCGAAGTAACTGGACATCATCAATAGACACACATCGGCGATGTGTTGACCTATGTACTCGGAAGAATTGTGAAAGCGGTAGTTGTCGACGGATGGAACCAAACACAATTCCACAAAGGCGTCTGAGCAAAATTAAACTCAACGACAACATTGTTTCACTGAAAAGCTGTTACATTTAACTATTTTCACAATTTATTACGACTGTATACCACTTACCATACAAAAGTACAATAAATCTGCTCTTAGGAAGCGTAAAAAGTTACTAAAATTGCTCAAATTTCATCTTTCGATACTTGAAATGCATTTTATAAATATTAGTTTACACAGTTCGGCTTTAGTCGGTTCATTTCAAATCAGCAGGACTTGGATTCCCTCTTTCAGCAATCAAAATTCTGAAAACAAATATAAAAATGAAGTGCGGCTGCAGTGCATTAGTTTTAGTTAGTGAATGTACATTAGGAGCTCTCTTAACGCTGATTATTCCTCACCCATTTTCTTTGTTCCACCAAAATTGGGAGTCAATTGGGACGGATCAATATCCCTGTGTAATATTGGCTTCCATTGTGCCTTATCATGTCCATAATCATTGATGACATTCAGTGTAGGTCCAGGGACTATTTGTTTCATCAGACTGAGGACGGGTGAAAATATTCTTGGTGCTGTAAATTAGATTCAGGTTTGCGTTACTGGACAGAAACGTAGTGCACGATGCTGTTAGTTAAGTTGCTCACAATTTACTAAAGTGACATTGCTCAAAAAGTATGGATGATGCGGATCATACGTCCTAACTAGATCCAACATAAGAGGAATGCCTAAACAAATATTGTTCTGTCTTAGGAAGAAGTTAAATATGAAACATTTAACTAATTTAATTGTATATGCTACTTACACTGGAGGCATGCGTGTTTTCTCAAACTATACCCATCCATATCATTCAGATAATAAAATTTGTTAATGTCCTTCCCAGTACTTTTCGACAATTCGTAAGCTTTTTGTTCAAGACGCTCCGATAATTGCCACCAGTACCTTAAAACCACATCACGTTTTCCAGCCAGAACATACCGCCTGATATCCCATTTGCCGAAGTACAGTTGCAAAACTAATGTTTGCAAAAACAGATTGGAATGTCTTGAAATCAAAATTATTAACTTATTGTCGTTACCTGGTTGGCCTTTCCTATCAACGCTATCTAATGTATACGGAAATGCGCGTTGGTGACTTTTCATATCTTCAGTTAACAGTGCATCAATATTGTTCTCCTTCCTCCACTGGTAGGACTAGAAAATTGTATTGTAGTAGAAAATGTGGACATCAATTTGATCAAATTTGCAAATTAATGTGTTTATATGGAACTATACCTCCTTAAGCAATTGAACCGCCGCATTCAAATCAAATTTTTTAGTTTTCAACCATCGAAGTAAGTATGAATCTGTCTTCATGTAGTCTTGGGTTAAATACTTTTCTACAAGTGGGCGAAACTGTTGAGGCAATTATTAAATAAAAGTTATTAATTTTAATTACATAAACTGAGTATAATAATGAATTATATATTTATACCTTGTCAATTGCATCCTTCTCCTTCTTTGTGTGAAATGAAGATTCTTGTCCCAATGCAAGGAAACTTAAGCCACACACGAGGGTAAAAGTGATCGCAACTGCTTTTGTGTGCATCGTTAATTAAATTTTGTTTAAAAGCTTGGAAAAGCAGTGAGAGGAAATGTTATGTTATTAGGTGTTACTAATTTGTTGACCAGAGCAGAACTACAAGCTTAATATGCATCCTTGATTCCAAAATTCTTACAACCATCACATTTTGCATTGTTTCAAGAGGTTAATTGGTCAAGGATATAGACATGCCACGACATACAGTGCTTCAGGTTAGTCTCTTTTAAGAATACCTCAAGAAATCAAGGCAAACTTGATGGAATACACTTGATTGCAAGAATCAAACCGCTCAGGTGGAACTTCGAGAGTCTACGTTGAATGAGTCACAAGCCAATGTATTGCATTACAATTGTCCTGGACGGAAACATCAAGGAATATTCCAAAGAAGCTATAGGATGGATGGGGTTGTATAATTATAAATGTTAGCACTAATAGTTAATAGCACTGAGTACTATCTGAATAATCAGAGCTTCTGGGCCAACTTGCAATTTTGTAATTAGGAATTGTAATTACAGAAAAAATTAAAAACACAATGAGTTTGCCTAAATTTTTATAATGCTAATTCTCTCATCCAAAAATCCATTTGAGATTTGACTTAAAACAGGGGCTAACATCTCCACTAAAATATAACGTAGTGAATTACTCAAATTATTCTGCGCACGTAAGCAAAGTTCATATGGAGATTTATTGGCAAATGCGTATTGTATTGCCGTTTCTCCAGTTTTCGAAAAGATTGGACTCCGGCTGTGAAGTGCGTTTCGTCGTTTCACTGCGTCATTAATTTATGTCACTACTGGGGAACTGCGACTGCAAAACTCGCCATTCCTATAAATTAAATTTGTAAACTGGGCTTGGCCATGGCTTTATGGGGTTGATAATTGAATGTTGCGGAACCGCTTCATCAGTACAGTGGGAATATTACGCCTGCTAAATTATAAAATCTGACAATCTGCATCTTCGAGGAGAACGTGTCTCAGCACTCCGTTTAGTCATTTGGATCCAGACAGTGCTGCTGTTAGTAAACTTCAATTTAATTTAATGACTAATCTGCAAATCAGCAAATCCCCGTTATCTAATTTCCCTTTTCCAGACACATCCTCTTGCCACACCAAAGCAAAGCGGGCGATGGATTATTGCACTGATTGAGTGCCAGCAATCAGGAAGTTAGTAAATGAGTGCTGACGTCTGAACACAAGAGATTTAAATTGGCTTAAATTTTAGCACCATGTGAGGACATAACTACAAAGAGTAAAATAAATCCTGTCACATTCGCAGTTCCTGTGCTAAGTTCGCCTAAAGAAGTTTAACAACAACGACGCTTTCAGCATCAATATCTACCTAAACCCGGATATATTTGAAAATTTACTTTATTTAAGGTACGCAACTGAGAATTTTAGAATGAATACAATTCAAAACATTAAAAATGTTTAGCAAGTCTTTGAAAGTGACTTTGATATGAAATAATTCCAGTCATCTGCATTACGTTTAAAATAATTATCAAATGTTAATGCAATTATTGGCTGCAATCTCTACAATTAGCGCCCGTTAGCAGTGACATTTGCATAGTGGTGTGGTGTACAGAGTGTCTAATGACCTACACCCAGTAAAACACTTTTTTATAATGTTTTCGTTCTTCTAGATTGCAAGATGTCTGTGGTTAAGCGGGTTCCGGATGAAGTTGAAGACATCACTCCAGAATGGTTTTCAGAAATCCTAGGCAAACAAGTGCAAGGATCAACTTTCAAATTAACACCAAATATCCATTCCGGAACTGGATTTTTGAGTACAATGTTTCGCGTGTGCTTCAACACTGAGGATGGGAAATCATACAAAGTCATCGTGAAGCTCTTGCCACGTGAGCAAGACAAGTTGATCGGTGAAACCCGGGAATTAGTAATTCAAGACAACTACGATCGCACGGAGATCCTAACCTACAAAATCCTGATCCCGGAATTAATTAATGAGGTGCCAGGGATTCAAAGATATTTTTGCGAGATATTTTTTGCTGAAATCCGAGAAGCCACGAATGACACACCGTATAGCTCCGTACTTGTTCTCCAAGATCTGAAGCCCGAAGGATATTTTATGGTGGATTTTGCAAAAAATATGCAATTGGAAGATTTTTCTCAAGGATTGGATTTTCTCGCCAAACTTCACGCTGGATCAATTTGTTTGGAAAATCGCAAGAAGACGAAGCTCCCAGAATTGTATCCGTGGCTTCCCAAATGGCACATTCCCGGTGTAGTCACACAAGAGGAACCCACACTTTTTAAATTCTTCACTGATGGCTTTCCCATTTTGTACAAAATGTTGGCCCTCAATCCAAACGTGGAAAAAAACACGTACAAAATCCTACAAATAATTGAAAAGAACGCGAAAAATATTTTCCGTGCGATTTTGAAGGCGGGACACAATTTCCCTTGTCTTTTGCATGGGGATTTGTGGTCACACAATATTATGTTGAAGAAAAATAATTTGAAGGCAATTGATTGGCAATTGGTCGGTTATTCGGATCCTGGATTTGATTTGGGGATTTACATTCCTGTGTGCATGCCGACGGAGTGCCTTACCCCGGAATGTGTGGCAGCAGCAGCTGATGAATACTATCAAAATATTTGCATGATGGCAAAGGAGTTGGGGTTTGAGAAGAGGCGAACTTCGGAAGATTTTTTCACTTTCTTTGAAACATATGGTTTAGCTTTCGGCTTCGTTTGGATTGTGATGGCATGCTCCACGCTCATAAGCAATGAGAAATATCTTCCTAAATTTCAAAAAATATTTCAACTCTTTGTGGAAATGAAAGTGTTGGATTTCATTCTGTCTATAATTAAGGTGGAGTAGAATCTCAATGTCGTGCAACTGTATGACGTTTTTTGTAATAATGCAATTACAATACAATACTAACACCAAATAATTATATTAACAAATAATAGCACTTTATATACCAAGTCGTCTTTGTTCATCTCATTTTATTTTGCCTGATTCTGCGCTTTTCTGCTCATCCTCCATCTAATCTGTGCTGTCTTACAAAATTCACAATTATCACAATGTTACAATACAATTAAAGCAAGTCAAAGCAAGTGACTCGATATATATTATTCTGGAATCAGTTATTTCATTTCGTAGGTTCTGGTTCCCGTGTTTCTTGTGAAATTTTGCAGTGCATGCGGAGCGGACATTGGCTATTCGCAAGCATTACGTAACCCGTACTACGAAAACTAATGTCGGCTTCATCGACCTGTTATGCATAATGCACGCACGTGTAAAAAATAAACTTGACGTGACGTAAACCCACTTGTCTAACACCTGTCACTATCCCAAGAATTGTATAATGTGACGTAAATGTAATCTGGTGCGGCACTTCCAAAAATTGAGTATTAGATCTGCAAGCAAACAGGGTTATTTAAAGTTTAATTATTAAACACACGCGGTTACAATCAATAAAAGTTGAAATTCAAACAAACATAATTGCACTTGAAGTTTGCAAAATCGTGCACTGTCCACAAGAAACTAGGTGATATTTCTGCATGTGATTGACGTATTAGTTTGAAATTCACAAATAATTAAAATTTTACCGCAGAAGAGCATATCTTTAAAAATGCCAGAAAATATCGAAGAAGTCAATGCAGAATGGTTTTCATCAATCCTCGGCAAAACAGTCGACAAATCTACCTTTGCATTGAGTCCCATGACTGAAGTTATCGGGTTTCTTAGTACGCTAGTTCGGGTACAATTCAAAACAGAAGATGACCCCAATACCTTACGTCAAGTAATCGTCAAATTATTACCAAGTGACCCACAAATAAGAGATGACCTGCTCAAGGACAATTTGGATAAACTGGAAATCCTGTCTTACAAAATCCTTCTGCCTGAAATTGCGAAGGAAGTGCCAGGCCTCAGCAAATATATTTGCGACACCGTATTTGCAGAAATCCAGGAAGCGGATCCCAAGGCGGGTATTCCTTACAATTCCGTTTTAGTAATGAAGGATTTGAAACCTGAAGGGTATCACACTTTAACCATAACCCAAGGACTACAGCCAGAGCACATGGCACAAGGATTGGATTGCCTCGCAAGTCTTCATGTCGGTTCCTTGAGTTTGGAAAGGCGGTTGAAATCCAAAATTCTCCAAACTTATCCTTGGTTTCCGGAATGCTATTATCCTGGAGAAAATCAAGGATTTCCAATATCCACATTCACCTATTTCCCATTTGGAGTACCGGTGGCTTGCAGACTCCTGGAAAACATTCAAAATTTACCAGACACTGTAAATGTAGCGACAATACTCAAAATCCAACAAAATTTTGATAAGATTGTAAAAATTATTTTTCTGGCTGGACAAAAATTTTCGTGCTTAACTCATGCGGATCTTTGGACGTACAATCTGCTCTTGAAGGATGATCCAGCTAGTACTGTTAAGGTGATTGACTGGCAATTGGCTGGATACTCGGACCCTGCGTATGACGTCGTACTTTACATTCTATTTTTTCTACCAATGGAGACTTTAACGGTTGACGGTGTTCAAAATGCTGTCAAGGATTATTTTAAAAGGCAAACTGTTTTAGTGGATCAACTTGGCCTGCCGCATTTGAGGAACTGGAAGGAATTTGAGGAAATTTTTAATACATTTGGCCTTGCATTTGGCTTTATTTTGTCGATGGGATGCCCAATGTTTCAAACTGGTGAGCCGGTCGCGGAAAAGAAATTCCAACAAATTATTGAAATTATGGTGCAGATGAACGTATTTGAATTTATGTTGGCTTTAATATGATGCCTGGTCATGGTGTGTTGAAATACAATTACTAATAATAAAATTATACAAATATGATGTATGACATATAAGAATGATTGATACTATTATTACAAATGCATGTTATGGATGCATTTCTATGAAAGAATAAACTGGCGGTGGTCGGCCTTGTTTAAATGTTTTTCACGAACAATTACAAAATTTCGTTTCTGATTGTTGGTCAATCTGATACATGCAGTTCATAAAAAGATTAATTCTTTCAAACGTGGCGCTTCAGCCCCCGGATTGGAATATTATGAATAAGTTTGTCCAATTAAAGTAATATTCCTATAAATTTTTATTTGTTTTCAGTCAGTCAACAGCGTTTTGTTTTTCAGACAATTGCATGAGTACATTTACCGCTTAACTTAAACATAATAACTAGTATTTCAATTGGTTTTTCTGGTTCTATCCTGAGTTCAGTTTTAAGTATACATGGCATCAGGCTCAAAGCTGAAGCTGAGCAATAGAGCGCTAAAACGCAGACTTAAACCGCTATTTACCAAACGTACTTTTAGCTATTTTATTTGCCCTTGGTAATAACTATAACTATAGTAGATAGCCTAATTTGGTAACTGCGTCTCGCTCAATCCTCCCGGAAGTCATCTTGCTAGAATTATTTTCCAAACTCACTAGTTTTACATGAAATAGCCGCATGGTAAAATTCGGCTTATTAATTGTGCGTTCCAAACATGCTACCAAAATCCTCAAAGTTGGAGTTCAAAAATATTCTTTAAAAAACCAATTTCTATTATTTTTTGTACCTCGCTCTCACAGATTACATTGTGTGGTCGATTTTGCTGAAATAAATTTGCAAAATAATTGGTCACTTAAAATACAATATACAACACATAATTTAGCATTTTTTGCATTAAAAAAGTATTTCAGAAAGATAATATTTTGAAGGTACAAAGATCTGCTCATAACTCAAGGACGGAACATGAATGTTATTGTGCTTTGTTCAAACACATGTACATTATTTGGTCATTCTTAACTTATCAGCTTCATGTTGTCATTTTGGAGATGACTGGGTGGGCTGATGTTGTTCCTCAGATGGCGTCGGAACATAATGTGCTAATGATTTTTGACTGGTCATAATTTCCCCATAGGTCGGAAGTATGTACGGTGAATTCTTTTTATCTTGTTCTGAAGAGAAGATTTCGTTGTACATGGGTGGGGGATCTAAGTAGTATCCGTCGTCATTTGGCATAATAACTGATATATGATGAGCTTCTGGGTACGGTCGATTGCTGGATGCAATTGAATTGGCGGAATGTACTCTTCCTATCTGACGAGTTCGACGACTTAATCTTCTGCTAGCTCTGAAATTGAAAGACATGACATAATTAGCAGGTGTTTTAAAATATATTAAAGAATAATAATGTTTCGAGTTATAAATTTCCAAACTATTAATATCAAATCGTAGTTGTGCTTATTTGTAAAATAATGCGAGCAAAGGCAATACTACTTCTACACGAAACGCAGTTCGTTATAATAGCAAAACTTTTGTCAAATATATGAACTTTCAAAATTATGTTGGAGGGCCAGAGCGCCAAATTTCAAATTAAGTGATTTCAAGAAGTTCTCTTGTCAACACCAAGAGTAAATTATCATTGAAGAAAACAATGTAATTTGATAAAATCACAACTTCACACAGCGTAGCGGAGCAGGGAAATTCTGTAAGACGTGTAGGATTAGCATTGTTATTCATTGTCAGTCACATCAAAAGGAAATGACCTAAATCGTCACGGCGCGTTAAAAACGAAAGGACATCCGGTGCGGAGCTAAAAGATGAACATTAACTTTCAAAATTACTCATGTCTCCATTCCCTTACCTATTCTGATGTCTTCTGAGTGCTTCATTACTTTCATAGTTAGTAAAGTACCAGCAAAAGAACATCCCCGCAAATAGAAGGAATAA
>JAAXYW010003332.1:0-12007 GCA_036851895.1 Orthonychiurus folsomi | reverse complement strand
AGGTTAAGAGAAATCAAGTTTGAAGGTGTGGCCGACAATAACATAATGAATAGAATTTGGCACTTCAACATTCCTAAGGATTCAGGTTGGGAGAAGAGTATGATAACCAACATTGATGAAAGGAAAAATCTTCTGTGGTGCTAAGATGGATTAATGAAACTGACATAAGGGGAGAAATTACGTACCAAAGGAGTCGAAGGTTATCTTATGGGGCAAAAATGTTGGGATTCACAAGTCTAAGGGTTGATACGTCAAAAATTCTGTTTGTGCCTAAACCATGGGTTGAAAAATTTCCTATTTTATCTTCGCCACTGATTGGAAAATCTGAAATCCTTGGGGAGATTGAAACCAAACAGAAATATAAGACGAGCACTGAAGTGTACAAAGAGGTACTGGAGGCAGAATCAAAGGAAGAAGCATTAGATATCATTAGGGCGGAGAAACCGGACAATCTGATATTCAAAAAGTCACGTATCGACAATTATTTGGACACTAAATTTCCACCAAAAGCAGAATAAGTGTTTGAGCTAAAAGACTTTAAAGTAAAGTGTTTAACTAGGGAGGAACTTAAAAAAGGCACAGTTGTATTCGCTGGACCGACATGTTCGTAACTTAACATTACTCATTATTTGTAAAACTTGTAATCATGCTTCTTGTATATTAGGTACGGGAAAGACCACTTGGGCGGGTGCGCACTTCCGCAACCCTTTAATGGTGCGACACATTGATGAGATTAAGAGGTTGGACCCAATCATCCATGATGGTATCATCCTGAACGATTTCAGTTGTGACAAACTGCTAAGCGGAGACATAATGGCTCTAATTGAAATTAATGAGGACGTACAGTTGTCTACACGATATAAGTGTGGTAGAATTAATAAGGGCACCCCTAGGATCTTCACTACAAATAAAACTGTGGAGAAATTGTTTCAGAAATGTAAATTTACTGACGTCGAGTGGAGGGCCTTATTATCTAGAATTGTGTGGATTGATGTGAGTTTAACATATTGCAACTTTTCGGATTAATAATATTATAAAACACAAATATTATAGATAAAGGAGAGATTATTTGATGGACCGCCTGGTCGTGCGTCTAATTGTACTATAAGTGGAGCGGTTAGTAAGGATTTATCAGGACTTCTTTGGAGAGGCGAGCCAATGAAATTAGATGAAGCTGCCGCAGTAGGAAATGCAGATCGAATAGTAGTGACTAAGCGTGTACTTCTGTCTAAAACTACCAGTGCTTCAACAACGGGTGCTTCAAAGAACAGTGCTTCAAAGACCAGTGCTTCAAAGACGGGTGCTTCAAAGACGGGTGCTTCAAAGACGGGTGCTTCAAAGAACAGTGCTTCAAAGACCAGTGCTTCAAAGACCAGTGCTTCAGAGACTGAAAAATTAGACACCATGTTTAGTTTACATGTTTAAGAAATATGAGAAGTCATAAGTACCCTTAACTGAAACATTAGTCCATACGGGAACGTTTAGTACGAAAATTATTTTTAGTAAAATTTTTTTGTAAAAAGTGATTAATAAAACGAAGAGGAGACACACGCGAAGTGTCTAATCCGAAGTTTCGGGTTCGGGTCGGGTTCGGATCAAATAGTTTACCCGAACACAAACCCGAACCCGAAATATGGCAAACCCGATTGGACAAACCCGAACTCGAACCCGACTAGAACCGGGTAGGGTGAACTAAAGACCCAAACTCCACACCCGAACCCGAATTTTCGGGTTTATACCCAAACCCGATCGGAGCTCTAGCGCTGGTTAACCACGTGGCTGATATGTAAGCAGGAACGTGCTAGGCAAGGTAGAGCAATGTTTACGGCAGCCACCAAACATCTAATTTTAAATGCGGTCCCGTCAAATGCAGAACCCAGTGTTTAAGGTATATCTCCTTTCCATCTGACAAACGGAACTGTAAATGCGAGGAATGTGACAAGACGTCCAAACACAACTCCGAGCCAAAGAAGCACAAATTAATCCGTGGTGTCAAAGCCTATTATTCACAACAAGCGAAAACACTCCATATTCAAACCCACACCAAGGAAAAACCATATTTTTGCAAAGTGTGCAATGTGGGTTTTGCTAACCCAAATAGGCTCAAAGTCCATGCAAGGACTCACGGCGAAAATAGGTTGCAAATATAAAAAAATAACAAGTGCACTTCCAATGAGAGAACCATTTTAAATCTGAAATACAAAGCTAGGGTGGTAGCAAATAATGAGTTTAGAGCATTTTACATTCAAAAACTCACAAAAGGTATAAATAATTAACTACTTAAAAAGTAAGATGTATTATATGTAAATTCGGAGACTTTAAATGCAGAGCACATGATATTGATTATCCATCGTGGAAANGAAACCTTGATTAATTTAAGAGCATTATTGCCTACGTTATTATTTTGAATAGATTTTAGTGTATGCTGTACGCCACGCCGGGCTGGGATTCCCCCAAAATGTACGCATATATAAACATTTTGTTAATTTAAAATCATTTCTCCGGCGGAAACCGGAACAAATAATTTAAAGTTTAGTTTTTAAGAAAAAATACACAAAAAAATCTTGTTTCATTCTTTTAAGGGCGCTCCACGCCAACCCGCCTAATGAGTCATCGGCCTTTTCCTAAGGCCAAATTTTCTAGGTTTGAGTACTCTACTCGTGGCAAATTTTTATGAAAACACATTGCCTGCAATAGATGCAAAATTGCAAAACAAACCAAGTCGAAATGTGACTTGTTCGTATTGTTGAGAGGAATATGCGGTAATTCATGGCGGGATCAAACCTATATATAACTGCCTATATTGCCCGAAATCATATTATTCGCTAGCTGGCCAGACATTCCACCTTCTGACCCACACCAAGGAAAAGCCTCACTCTTGCAAAAATTGCAGTATGTAGGGTGGCGAAATTGCCTAGTAATTATAAGGCCAACCTTATCCCCATTTAATGCAGAATACGAATGCAGTGATTATCAATCAGTACCACTACATAGACAAACGGCTTTAAATGACTAAGTGGTCCAATTATGTGTTTAGCACTTTTGAAATACATGTGTACCTAGAATGCTATATTTAATATATATATTCTTTTTGCTTGGATGGTTAAAAAATTTTGCGCTTTGTTTAATATAGGTTCCAAAACAACTTTAAAAGTGTTGTGGTAAATTTGTATGTGAACATTGCTGAATAAGTTTAATACCAAGTAAGATTATGCAATAAGCGTTTGCACGCTTTGTTGTAATTAAAATCCTATCAAAACAATCCTGCATACTGGCTCAAAATACGAATGTTTGGTGACTACTGAAGCGTAGAATTTTTGGTAGGTTTTTCAATGGCAGAATGCGGACATAAATATCTTTCAGGTAAGCTCTGTAACAGAGGTACCAAAGTACGACTATGTAGGGCTTCTAATAATACTAGGAAGTGAAGGGGAGCATATATCCCAACCCCAGTCATAACATTCTCCTCCTCAGTCCACACGCAGGAGTTGGAGTCCGCATTCCTTTCTTATTCACATGGCCGCAGTGTGTAAAACAGAAAGGTTACGTCCGTGCAGAAATCTAATTCAATTTACAACACATACAAAGTAGGGAGTGTATGCATTGGCAAGGCCAGAAATCAGTTCTTTTTTGAAAGCCGCGCTTGGCTCAGCAGTTTGTTGTGCGGTTGAAATATGTACAATGTACACATTTTTAACAATTAAATCTAATTTGGCCGTTTTTCAATCCAGGATTGTGTAGTGCATGGCCCAGTTAAATAATGTGGAACCTGTCTGACTGGAAGTTGAGCGGGGAGACCAGGGTTTGTGTACGACTTCGAAGGATGGAGAATTGCCCGGGTCCGTCATCCCCAAGTGCCAAAGCTATTAATACAAATTCCCAATTCAAAATTGCTTCACGTGGAAAGGAATGTTGTGATACCAGAAGGCCGAAACGCTTGACCGTGCGCACAGCGGAAACGCTGTACATTTGCACAGTTTGTAACAGGAAATTTGTTTGGAAATCCAATTTAAGAAATCATTCCAAAGTGCATTTGGAAATAAAACAGCACCAGTGCTCGAAATGTTTCAAGGCATTTCCAAATCCGAGAGATTTGAAACGGCACGATTTGACACACACTGGAGAGAAACTGTACTCCTGTTCTACGTGTGGCAAACGCTTTGCTGACAAATACGGTCTCAAAAGTCATTCCAATGCACATTTGGAAATACATCCACACATGTCTCCAATGTGCAACCGCTTACTCCCAACTTCAACGCGGTTAGAGCAACACATCTTAACACACACCGGGGAGAAACCACATACTTGCCCGACGTGTGGCAAGGGATTTTCTCAACTCGGGAGTATGAAATTACATTTGTTAACTCACTCAGACGAGAGTAAACCTTTCAAATGCGGATTGTGCCCGAAAGCATTTGTCAGACTGGAACTCCTTCGACAGCATACGTCAATTCATTTAGGAGAGAGACCATTTGTGTGCACTGTGTGTGGTAAATCTTTTGCGTCAGAACAATATTTAAACACACACAAAAAACTACACTTATCCCGGCCAGCAGTCACCTGCCAAATTTGTGGGAAACGGTACAAGAGCATTGGCAGTTTAAAAAGCCATGACTACTCAGCCCATAGGAAAGTTTCGATTCCGTGCTCTACGTGTGGAAAAAGTTTTTCAAGTAATTCCTATCTAAAAATACACATAGAAAGCGAACACTTGGGAATCAAGGCGTTCAAGTGCCAGATATGTGATAAGTCCTTCGCCCAAGCTCAACTACTCCAAAGCCATATTCGCACTCATACCGGGGAAAGGCCTTACATTTGTCAAAAATGTCCGAAAGCGTTTAAAACCGCGGGTCACTTAACAAAGCATTCTCAATGCCATACAAGCGAAAAACCCTACACATGTGAGATATGTTCAAAAACGTTTAAACATAAATGCTCTTTGAAGAATCACATGGTTTGCCATTCTGTGGATCGGAAGAACTACAAATGTGAGCAATGCGGGAAGATATGCAATACCAAAGGCAATCTTACGGTACACAAGAGAACTCACGACGGGGGCAACCCTTTGAAATGTCCATATTGCCCGAAACTGTATTATTCACGAGATGGCCTCACATATCACCTTCAAACCCACTCAAGAATAAGAGTGTAGTTAGCTCCTCAGCACATCCTGTAGCATAGAATCACAGGTGATCTACATGTATTTTAAATTATTAACACTTTATACTTTTAGAATATGAATGCTATGCGTAGAACGCATGGTTTTTCCCAATTGCATGTTTTTTTATATTTGAAATAATAATTTATACACTTAGCGTATATATCTGAAATAAAGATTGTAAAATCAAAACTTTAAGGAAGTGTGTTTTTGTATTGAATATGCATTTATAATTTTGGTCAGAAAGGCTGAAAGCACAGCGCTTGAGTGTAACACTATTCATAGACTACATATGGTTTACTTATTTGACGAATTGTATTAATTGTTTGATTCACATGTTTGTTTGTTTTGCTTGTTCTGGTCCGAAGCAAGTAATTTAGTAAAAATGTGTTTGATCTCTAAATTGCCCTTGAGAAAGTCTAGCGAATCAGGTATCTTCACGTTTGCCATTGAAACATGGGGTCTCTCTAAATTACAGCGCTGCTTATTGACTGTACCTGCACCACCTTTATTCAATGCGGCTTTAAGGGCTATGGCTGTAACAGAAATCAATTTTCGGATTATGGTGTACTTGGATTACCCAATCTAGCCAAATTGCTTAACCCTCACAAAACTTAAAATTGACCAATGCCACAAAGTTGTGAACATATCTTATTATGTGGCTTTACCCTTTACCGCTCCATCAGATATAAAAACAATTGCACACTTAAGGCAAATTTTGGTATCTTAAACTATTTTTGTAACTAGTTTTTAAGTTTATGAAGCAAAGAAACTAATCATCGCTTCTGCTTTAATTAAAGTATAAAACAGCTAAATTGGTTTTGCGTGTTATTATCTCAGCATATATTTCATTTATTGCGCCCAGCTACGGTAGACTTGGACACATGGTATATAGTTCACTTAAAATAACAAACAAATGTGCCCTTGCCATTACTCAAATCCGCCCGCCCATCATAGGAACTGCCTGCGTGTATATCCGTGTTTGCAAGTTGAACTTGAAACACGATTTAAAGGAGAGAATGAATGGATGTATCCCAAAATAGGAATCCTCAACCTCAGTCATACATCTCCTCCTCAGTCCACACGCAGGAGTTGGAGTCCGCATTTTTTCTTATTTCACATGGCCGCAGTGTGTAAAACAGAAAGGTTACGTCCGTCCAGTGATCTAATTCAATTTACAACACATAAAAAGTAGGGAGTGCCTGCATTGGTAAGACTAGAAATCAGATCTTGTTTTAAAGCCACGCTTGGTCCAGTAGTTTGTTGTGCGGTTGAAATATGTACGAAGTACACATTTTCAACAATTAATCTAACTTGGCCGTTTTTTTAATCCAGGATTCTGTAGTGCAAGTCCTAGTTACATAATGTGGGACTTGTCTGACTGGAAGTTGAGTAGAGAGACCAGGGTTTGTGTGAATCTTCAAAGGATGGAGAAGTATCCTGATCTTTCAGCCGCAAGTGCTAAAATTAAGAATAAAAATATCAAATCCAACATTGCCCGACGTGGGAAGGCCACACACGGAGCGGAGAGGCGGCACGCATGCACGATTTGTCACAAAACATTTATTCAGAAGTCTCATTTAACATTTCATTCCAGTGTACATGTGTCAGTCAAACCACACAGGTGTCCAATGTGTTTCAAGACTTTTAAAAGTTTAAGAATTTTGAACCCGCACATTTTTACACACACCGGTGAGAAACCGTACTCCTGTTCGACGTGTGGTAAACAATTTGCTCGAGCAAGCGATCTGAAAGTGCATTCCATGGTGCATTTGCAAATAAAACCGTTCAAATGTCCAATGTGCACCCACTCATTTGCTACTTCAAGGCGATTAGATCGACACATCTTAGGACACACTGGGGAGAAACCACATCCTTGTCCGACGTGTGGAAAGCCATTTTCTCATCCCGGGAGAATGAAATTGCACATGTTAACACACACAGAGGAGGGGAAACCCTTCAAGTGCGCCTTGTGCTCCAAATCATATGCAGAACAGGAACCCCTTCGACAGCACATATCATCTCACACAGGAGAGAAACCATTCCCATGCAACGTGTGTGATAAATCGTTTCCGTCAGAGAAATACTTAAAATCGCACCAAAAAATACACTCGGACCGGCCCCTCTTCATTTGCCAAATTTGTGGAAAGCAGTACAAGACTAACAAGGGATTAAAATGGCATGATGAAGCCCATAGGAAAGTTGCCTACCCATACTAAGGAAAAACGTTACTCTTGCAAAGTGTGTAATAAGGAATTTTGTAGAGGGAAAGAGCTCAGAGTTCATAAAAAATCCCGCAAGATTTCTACTTAACTATTTGTTTTGGAATATACGTGGCTAAACAACAGCGTACAATTCATATTGAAATCCACACCAAGAAAAAGCCTTACTTATGTAAAGTGCGCAATACGTGTTTTGCTAACCTATATGTACTTAAAGTGCATGATAGACCCACAAGATAAGTGTAGATAGTTGACTACTTAACAAAGTTGGGTATTAAATATGAGTAATTATTATGAATGGAGAGTGTATTAAAGGATTAATTGAAATCCGATTCCAGCTAGTGTAATGATTGGCCAATTACTTAACACCACATACACAGAGGGACGAGTAGTATAAACGACTAAATTGTACCATTTTAGGTTTAGTGCTTTTGCAATATGTACCTATAAGGTTATACTTAATATATATATATATATATATATATATATATTGAATATTGAATTGGATGGCTTAAAATTTTGCGCATTATTTAATATATCTTCCATGTAATGGTAATGTTTTGTGTAACTCTACTAAAAGCTAATGCGCCTTTAAAATACAAGTGTATCATTCTTTGTAGTTTATTTCAGCAATAATAAAAATTACTTCATTTGTTTTACCATGTTTGAAAGAACGTGTTGCGCTGTCGGATTTGGGAAAGTTGTAGTGCTTTAGTTTCCAGTAATTGAGGCACAAGTATTTGGCTACCATTTAAAGATACCCTTTTTAACTGAATTTTACCCCTAAAAAAACTAAATTCTTCACTACTACTTCATACCCCAAAACCTCATTTGTGTACCCCAAATATACTTGTTACACCCTTTCAATACTTGTATATGCAAAAAGTTTATACATACAAATATTATAAATTAACAACAGATTGATACGTTAATTCTGTCCAATTGGTACTGTGTTGGCCTCACAAAAAAATTTGAACAACTTTTCCGTTGCGGCGATTCCGATTATTTGTTAACTTTGTTGGGCGACTTATTCAGTTTTGATTGGCGAATGTAGGTATCATTTGTATCATTAAAACATTTTGTAAATACAAGTATTGAAAGGGTGGAACAAGTATATTTGGTGGTAAAAAATGAGCTTTTGGGGTATGAAGTAGTAAGTGTAGAATTTAGTTTATTTGGGGTAAAATTCAGTTAAAAAAGGGTACAAATAATTTGTCCTCCAAGTACTTTCATATTTTTATACCCATTGTGTAGGTAATTTGATTTGTAATTTTGAGCACACAATTTTGACGAATTGAGAAGTGCATGCAAAGTTCAAAAGTTCTCATAAAGGGACGAAGAGCTCACATGAGAGCTAGTTAATTAACTCTTCAGCACATCTATGTATATAAATTGTATGTGACTTAGGATTGACAGCGCTCTGCATGCACTTTAAAAACTGGACACCACTGGCAAAATCCCATATTTATTACTTTTAGAATGTGAATCGTGTGCGCAAGACATAATTTTTTGAATTGCGCATTTTTTTCTGTTTGAAATAGTATTTCGTAGATTAACTGTATATAGCTAAAATAAAGAATGTCAAAACAAGCTTTGCAGAAATACATTTGTTGTATGTGCGTAACTGCGGTCAGGAAAACTGAAAACAATGCGCATGAGTATAACACCATTCAAAGAATTCATACGGTATTTGATAAATTGTCGTAATTGTTTGATTCACAAGTACTCGTGCTCTGGTCCAAAGCTAGTAATTTAGTAAAAAGGTTTTTACGTCGTTTCTGAGAAAGGCTAGCCAACCAGTTAGTATTTTCACGCGTACCATTCCAACATAATATAGGCAACCTCTAAATATAGTGCTGCTTATTGACTGCACATGTACCTTCATTCATTGCATCGTCATGGGTTTTAGCTGTAACAGAAACCTATCTTCAGATTATGGTGCACTTGCATTACCCACTCTAGCCAATTGCAGAATCCTGTGAGCAGAGCTAAAGCTAAAAATTGACGGATGTCAAAATTATTGACGGCTGACTTACACGGGAACCTCACTTGATGGGCACAACGTTCAGAGGTCTCATATTTTTTTCGAGATACCCCACTATCCCCTGACCAAGAATCAGCAAACAAACTTCTGCAAAAGTCTTCTGGGTTTAGCTACCAAATTTTTGAAAATAATTTTGAAAAAGTTTTTTACAGGGACCTGTAATACGTCAAATTTCCCATGTTAATCAGCATGGGAATTGAAAGTTTTTGAAAGTCGATGCTTAACTATTACAGGCGCGAGAGCGGACGGTGATGGTATTGGTGGTAAGTAACATCCTGTTAATTGATATTTAATATGGTCAACTCTAAATCTGAAGTTACTTCTGACCTCTTGAGGCCATTGGTTACCTCTGGTGACCTAATGTAACTTCTGGTGACCTTAGGTCACCAAAAGTAAAAACTATGAAATCCACTAAAACATGTCATTATAGGGCCATCCAACGGGTGTTTATAGATCACGTTTATACATAGACTATAGGTCAGCGGTGACCGTCAAAGGTCAAAGGTTAGCAATGGCATTGGACGACTTAAATTAACTTTCGTTTGATCAGAAATCGAATAAATGTTAACTTAAGTCGTTCAATGTCATTGCTGACCTTTGACGGTTACCGCTTATCTATATTCTATAAACGTGATCTATAAACACCCGTTGGATGGCCCTATAATTACATGTTTTAGTGGATTTCATAGTATGTACTTTTGGTGACTTTAGGTCACCAGAGGTTACATTAGGTCACCAGAGGTTACATTAGGTCACCAGAGGTAACCAATGGCCTCAAGAGGTCAGAAATAACCTTAGAGTTTATAGTTGACCTTATTAAATATCAATTAACAGGATTTACTTATCACCAATACCATCACCGTCCGCTCATGCCTGTAATAGTTAAAAACCGACTTTCAAAAACTTTTAATTCCCATGCTGATTAACATGGGAAATTTGACGTATTACAGCCCCCCACCCCCTGTAAAAAACTTTTTCAAAATTATTTTCAAAAATTTGGTAGCCAAACCCAGGAGATTTTTGCAGACGTTTATTTGCTGATTCTTGGTCAGGGAATAGTGGGGTATCTCGAAAAAAAATATGAGACCTCTGAATGTTGTGCCTATGAAGTGAAGTTCCCGTGTTAGACACAATAGTGACTCACTCCAAATCATAAACAAGTGTGCTATTATTGCTATTGGTCCACACTCAACTCCACCCGTCCAAGTGCACACGATTTACAAAGGGAATGGGTGGATATATCCCGAAATAGGAATCCTAAGCCCCAGTCATCGCTTCCCCAGTTATTCCTATTTCACACGGCCACAACACGCCACAAGTGTGACTGGGCAGTGCTCCTTAAAGTATAATCCATTTCCTTGTTAAAATTTACAAGACACACACAAGCATTAAAAACTACAGCAACTGATATAGTTTTGATTGTGGGTTTGACGGTTGAATTACTGCAAAATAATTCACTTGGATTTTAAATGTTCGGATACGGTGGGGGTGGAAATTGTGTTGATCAAGTTGCTTTTACAACACATTTTAAGTAATTAAATTCAACACGGCCGCTTTGTGATCCAGGATTGTGCAGTGCTCAGTTTATTTGTTGAATTGAATAATGTAGGACACACGTGGGATTGGAAGTTGAGTGGAGAGACCAGGGTTTGTGTGAATATTCAAAGGATGGAGAATTACCCGGATCTTTCAGCCTCAAGTGCCAAACTTAAGAATAAAAGTATCAAATCCAGCTCTGATCGACGTGGGAAGGAATGCCCTGATGCGAGTAAGCCGAAACATCCGCAAACGGACAAGTTCAGTTGCAAATTCTGCCAACAGTCCTACAATCTCCCCTCAGATTTGAAATTACATCTGGCGACTCATACAGGGGAGAGGCCGTACGCATGCACTGTTTGCCGCAAAACATTGATTCGGAAGTCACATTTAACACAGCACTCCAAGGTACATAACGGGTCAGTCAAAGTAGTACACAAGTGTCCAATGTGTTTCAAGGCTTTTACAAACTTATCAGGTTTGAACCAGCACATTCTAGCACACACTGGTGAGAAACCTTACTCCTGTTCTACGTATGGTAGGCGATTTGCTCAAAAATTTAACTGTGACCCCATTGCAACGTACATTTGGATTTAGGACTGCACAAGTGTCCAATGTGCACTCGGTCATTCCCTACTTCATGGCGGTTAAAGCAACACATCACAACACACACTGGGGAGAAACCACACCCTTGCTCGACGTGTGGGAAGGCGTTCGCTCATCTCTCCTACTTGAAAAAGCATATGGTAATTCACTCCGAGAAGGGGAAACCCTTCAAATACGCCTTTTGCTTTAAGTCATACGCCAGATGGGGAGACCTCCGACAGCATATGTCATCTCACACAGGAGAGAAATCATATCTGTGCAACATTTGTGACAAATCCTTCTCCTCACAGCAGTATTAAAATCACACCAAAAAAGACACTCGGATAGGTCTCTGTTCATTTGCCAAATGTGTGGAAAACAGTACCTGACTAGTGTGGGACTTAGATGTCATGAGGAAGTCCACAGGAAAGTTGTCTATCCGTGTTCAGCATGTGGAAAGAC
>JAAXYW010003331.1:0-12011 GCA_036851895.1 Orthonychiurus folsomi | reverse complement strand
GCATGATGAATTTTGGTTCTGGGGTTACGAGGAGAATAAAATTACGACTGCTTGGGAAATTATTGAGAAGTTTTGCTCTTACATGGGATTGACGATTGCTCGAACAAAGAGTGGATCCACTGCCGTTTACACGGAAAAGCAATTGCAGAATATTCGAGTTCAGAATGGAACGGACAAAGTATTTGGAAAGGCTCCACTTCCACAAAAAAGCATTCGTTGGGGTTATTTGGAACTTCAATCGAATGGGCTACTTGCAATCGATAAAGAAGCTACCGCTTCCTATTTGGAGGAGATGCGTACATTGTTGGATAAATCTGAATGTGTCTTGGAATGGGTGAATGTGTACAACAAATACATGGCTTTCTTCATTCGAAATTTTGGGAAATGTTCTATCGTATTTGGGAAACAACACTTGGTTCAGATCAGCGATGCCCTCAAGGACATTCATCTCCAGTTTTTCAAGTCGTCGGAAGGAAATCCGGTTGAGGCTCTGAAATCTAAATTTCCTATTCTGAAGGAGTTCGATGTAGTTGACGCCTGCGTTTATTGGCCTCTTGAACGGGGAGGACTTGGACTCGTCAATCCATTTATCTAAATCCTTGCTCTGTTGGAGTCATATGAGGATCTAAATGACGAGGCCGGATTTACAAGCTTACTAGCCCAAGATATAATCAAATGGGAAGAAATGTGCAAGGCGGAATTAACTAGATCAAGGTTACAAAAGATGCAGAAGTTTGGATATTTCCCTTTTGCTGAACCAATCCAAGCATTGTCGTTTGAAGAATACTGCTCTAAACGGGAACCTCAACTGCAGCACTGGTACTTGAGGTACTTGAAAATGTTAGAGCGCCCAACTGCTAAATTTCCAAACTTGAACAATCAGTTTTGGGGTTCATCCTTCATTCATCGTGCAACGATTCTGACAAAGCTCACCATTTAATGTGGCTGTTTTCATACTACGAACCCCAACTTATGAAGCATTTTGGAACTTCGGAATTTATCAACGCCGAACTGCTTCCAAGAAGCTTGATTGAGTCCATTCAAAAATCGAAACTCCAATATTAATTGCAATTTAGCGCTAAATTAGTAATGATTCCATTGAACTTGAAGGCCACTTCTATAAATAATTTACAATTGTTCTAGTTTTGCGATTCTTTGGTGATATATTATTATGAGTAATTTTCAAACTATTTAATTTTTATTTGCAATGTAATGCCTTTTAGTAATTAGTACAATTAATTGGAACGTCAATCCGTCATTGTCAAGAGTATTTTTTATTGTGTCTGTAGTGATCGTCAAACCAAAGTTAAGCGAAAGTATCTGAAATAAACTTACTGATCACACGACTTAATAAGTATTATAGTCGAATTTATTTTACTTTTCATAAAGTAATTAAGCATAATAAATTTTAATTAGGGTTACCACCACACATATGCATATGTGGTGCCCAATAGTAATTAGTAGAATAATAACTAAATGTATATGGCGCAACAAGAATGTCAGCATTGGCAAAGCCTTTAGCACCTTACATAAGGTTTCCTGTGGACTATTTTTTACAACGCTGCGATTATAATGACAGTAAGTGTTTTTTGAAGTCCAGTCTAATTTTTGGTGCTGTTTAAGAGGTGAAGAAATGAATTAGTTTGACTTTCTATTATCGCTTGCTTCAAGTTTTCGAATCCTCAAGCAAAAAGCAGATACGCAAAAAGCAATATTGAAAAATGTGCAAAATCTAAAGAGGCAAATCGGGTCGATGCGATGCGATTTTTCACATTTTCGGAATGTAAATACTTGCAGTAAGAGGTCGCATCTTCGTGTCCTTCAAAATTGCTTTAATTCCAGTCCCTTCCTTCCTCTGGAAATAAGAAATGACAGCAATAAACAAATTGTTAATAGCATCGCAAATAGCTTCCACAAAACAAAGTCACTTGCATTGTGAATTACCTCCGCATCAATTTTATCAAATCTTTGAAATAATTGGCGGTACTGAATATTTTTTGATGAAATGTCCTGCTCCAATGGAAGATATTGGCGTACGAGTCTCGGGTGTTTTTGGTACAAGTAAGTGATTATTTTTTCGGCCACACGTCTTACACTTTCGGACGGCTGATTCAGAGCTGAGACTCCAAACTCTACGTAATCCCGAGCAGTTGTCCCACTAGAAACGGAAAAATTTAAATTTGTACAAATTCCGGCATCGATGTCAATTTAAAATCTTTATGTCGCACCTGTTCCGTTCAACCGAAATCCCGTAATTATTTAGGAGATCTTCTACCATTTCCGTCTTACTCAATGCTAGGCGAGGATGAACCGGGGTATCAAATGGTCGAGTCAAGTGACGAGAAATCACATTCAGAGCTCTGTTAAAAGTGTATTATCATGAATTATCACAGAAATATTTTTGAGTAAGCTTGTGTACTATAGTGTACTTGCCTTATGTGGTTGCAACTCTGGAGTTTCAAAATGCAATCGATTGCGATTTTATTTTTTCCCATTGCTGTATCACCAGATTTTAGTAAAAGTTCAGGCAGCATTCGCTCCAGGCCTTGACTCATCTCTGATGCTGGCAGTCTGAAAAAAATTCACCAGAACAAGCATTAATGTTTAAATTACGACTTTAACGTTGGGTCTTGCAATAATTTTGGCTGTGTACCTGTGCTTCCGTGCAAAGTCGTCAAATAAATAAATTAGTGTGTGAATGGTCTGACTGAATACAATTAGGATAATATCCTTCACGGTTCTCTGCAGGAGGATAATGGTAGCCCGAAAGATTTTGGAAGGAGGGTCTAGGAGATCAAATCATGAATTTAAAAGATACCACATTTAAAAGCCTAACACACGTTTTGAGTTCACAACTGAAACTGAAGTAAAGTAACCCACCACCATTCTTATCACCCCTCTTAAATTCTCCCAGACACTTGTGCAAGGTTGTAAGCCCATCCTCTTTCACAATAAAATTCTTGGAGAATATTTTCTCCACCTACAAGAAAAATCGAACTTAAGAATTGTAGCTTACGTGCTCTGCTAGTCCAACAGTTAATATAATTTACCAGGGGTTCACCAAATACTGAAACGGGTAATGCAGCATAGCGTTTAGCACGATCGGACATATTTCTTAGTTTCGGAATTGAATTTGACTGACGTTCCTCCTTCAGATCTTGATCAACGCGTTCCAACGGCCTTCTCTTTCTGAAATAATACACCATGAAATGATTTCGCCAGAATTTCGCAACATTTGTATTTGATTGAAAATCGTTACTTCATGCACGGGTAATTCTTCGGCTCGTCATTACTTTGGTATCCGGCGTCTTTCCTGTCGTTATCCGGTGTCGTAAGTCTTGACAGAAATCTCTCGCTGGTTGTGCTTTCTGCTAGAAAATATTCACACAGTATTACTAATTTTCAAGATAAGGTATAGTTTGTGGATTTGTGTATTTTCGTCGAAAGTCGAACCTGGCGTTGAAACAGTGGAAAGAGTTGGTGGCGTTAAGGATAGGTCGGTCATTGACCTTGCGAGCCCAGCAAAACCCGAAAATTTTCCAGGCTCATCATTTTCTTGGATTCTCTTTAGTAAAAGATGAGAATTATCCACTGCATTAGAATCCGAATTTTGTTGTTTGAATACACTTATATTTATATACTTATATATTATATACTTTACCCCATTCGGCTCCAGTAGCTTGTTTATTCTAAATGACTTGTACAAATTTTCTCGGTAGCTGTCCATGAGAGTTTTTTTCTCGTTTGCCCTTTGGAAATCCTCCCTGGCTGCTGCTATTTGTTTCTCGAGTTGATACTTTGCAAGAACTTCTCCGGATTTCCGTAATTGCTCAATTGTGTATTTCAGTTTACTCGCAAAGTCAAATCGTTCATCTGCAACATAAAGACCACGTGGTTTTACCTACTGCTCCCAGTTTTGTTAATTGCAACCGAAATTTATATTATGTGCACATTACCCAATACAGCGTCTTGTTTCTTCTGATCCATTTTCCGAATGAGATCCTGCACTTCCGTGTCCACGTACATTGTGAATGTCAAATCTTCGTATGGTGAGAATATATTTTTGTCTCTATCACTTTGATGTGTGGTTTCCAAGAATGAAATTCGATTAGAGGATTTGGAATTGTCAAATCTATCTCCCAGAAGATTGATAGCCAGTAATGAAACCTTTTTACCAAATATTAGTTTGAAGCAGTTTCATTTGCAATTTAGACACGGTGAATTAATTACCTGCTTGTGAGGATTGTATTTGTTTGCATAATTTTGATACAACATTAATTTCACAAATTCTCCACGGCACTCCACTGTAACGGATTTTAATTCCCGTACTTTGAAACCAGTATTCGCATTCGTTGACATTGTGACGTGACCCAGCAAGATAAATTGAATGTTGTCCACATCCACTTTGGTTTTCGGACTGGTTGGATTATCTGGTTTAGTTACATCCTCTCCAATGTAGAGTTCTATTTTCTCAGCTGTAAATAGTATCAAAGTATTTGTAAATCAAATGCAACAATGAGAGTTAGCTGCAAACTCGAGTTCAAAATGTGGCACTTCAGAATTTGTCCTTACGTATAAGGTACTGGTGACCCAAGAGTTGAATGTGACCAATCCGAAATCTTGACTCCAACTGCAGAATTATTTCTTGTGGATATATAATCTCATTTGGACTTTTAACTGAACGCCAGCCATTGACAGTTGGACCATGTCTCTCCAGTTCATCCCCTTTGTAGCTGGGATCTTGGCCTGTGTGCATAAAATTTTTAGTGAACTTATTTGAGTCATTGACTGTAAGTTATCCTCTTTCAACAGAGACGGCGGGATTAATACGTGTAATTAATTTGACTTCCTTACTGGTTACATGGACAACTCTAAATCCGATCCTTTCCAGCATCATATTAGATGTTTGCTTGCACCGTTTAATAGAAACATTTCAGACAAGGAAGCACCGAAGATATTCACATGGGAAGATCTGTTAGCCAATTTATCACCCAAGTACCGCCCCGCATGTCGCAATCTCTAACAAAGGATAAAATGAATCTGTTCGCGAAAATGTTAGACTTTTGTAAAATATAGCACAGGAGATAGAACGGAACTTCTTCCCCTTTCTTGTTCAGTTAACACTCGACGGATCCCGAGTTGTGCGCAATTATCAAGTGAGGAAATTTAATCTTCGTGTGTATCCAAGAAAGAGATCGATGATACCGGACCGGAGTGTGAGTGGAACCGTTTTCGGGGGATAGGGTGTAGATGCAGCAACTTGCTGGGAGCAGGCGAAGATTCTTGCATGGTTGGTTATGCATGATACAATTGCAAATTCACGTCTTACGTGTAGATTCTATTTCACTTCACATATTCGTTACTGAAATAGTTAGCCGATTATTGGCTAACATACAGTGATGCTCCTTGGGAATTTTAAATAACGCATACTAAATATATACTTTACAATAAAAATAAAATAAATATATCGCTATTTGAGATGTAACAGTACTACATAATTATATCTTACGTTAGACATCGCAACTCGTACAGACAATCATAATAATTTATTGTAATGTCTTGAAAATTGTTTTGAATTGAATTGAATTTGTTGCAGAATTTGCCGGATAGGCAAACCCAAATCACCTATCAGGCGTACATCAGTACGCTTACGTCAGTATAACAGGTGCGCTAATCGCGGTTAAAAACAATATAATCCTGTTAAAATTCTATTATAAAAACTTATCATACGATACAAAAGAGTACATTTCGGGAATTTATTGCAATAAATTACCATCGTATCACAATTGCGTCAAACACAAAGCGACAAAATTAACACACTTCAATATTTCAACATCAAATTGATCATAATAATTGTAAATCAATGGAATTCTTAGCTTATCAGTTTTATCACTCCACGAGCTCTGATCCACTAGATTGGAGTACAGAAACAATTGGCAATTATTTACACCACATTGTCCATCTTATCATAACATGCGAGCCTGCCGGATTTCATGGCAAGGGCAATGTAGAATTTCAAAATTAACAGGTTTTCGGCTGATACACTCCCTTTTAGAAAATGCCACCACGCCACTACTTCACTGTTGAATAAAAGTGGCGGTCCATCACAGGCACCGCTAGAGGAATAGGCATTCCACTATTGTTGAATAGTAAAAAAAAGTTTGCGCAAAATGTTGTCTTCTATTGTGGGAGAGCTGGTTAAACCAGGTGTCTTGGAACAGGGTGACGTAATTAATGAAAATTTCAAAGATAAGTTTGGGGCTGCGGATTATTCAGTTGTTGCAGCTGTTTTGCTAGTATCTGCCGGTAAGTTTATAAGTAAATGGCGTAGCTGATATGTTCGACAGAAATACTAGCAAACTATTTTAAAAATATATTTTAATTTCAGGTATTGGCGTATTCTACGGTTTTTTTGGAAACAGAAATGCCACAAATGATGATTTCCTCATGGCCGGTAGAAGCATGTCGGTTTTCCCCGTATCCTTATCTTTGGCATGCAGGTTCTAATGCGTGGTTACTTAAATGTTGAGTTATGTTTTTAAATTATTCTTTTCTGTAATATCCCAGCTTTGTCTCTGCTGTCACCCTTCTTGGGAATCCAGTAGAAGTGTACTATTACGGAACCCAGTATTTGTTAGTGGCCACCGGATTCATTCCAATCACTTTGGCACTAGCCTATTTGTTTGTACCAGTTTTCTTTGAGCTGCAACTCACTTCCGCATATGAGGTGTGTGATTTGAAATTTAGTTTTGTTTCCTAATCTGTCACTCCGTAGCAAAGTTTTCTTTTTCGTAGTATTTTGAGTTAAGATTCAACCGAGTCGCCCGACTTTGCATGTCCGCCCTTTCCGTGGTGTACTTGGTGAGTTAGCCCCATTATTGTCCACCAAGGTACTGAATAAAAGGCTCTTCGTGAAGCTGATTACGGCTACGATGTCTTGTGAATTTTAGATTCTTTTAATGTCAATTTGGGTTTATGGACCAGCCCTTGCGGTTAACGAAGTAGCAGGGATCAACACATACTTAATGACCGGATTGACATTTGTCGTGTGCATTTTCTACTCTTCACTGGTACTAAAGCCAACATATTAAGTTGGCCAAATACGGCAAATTTTGGTGATTGATGTTTACTAATAGCTTTAAATTTTTACGGTGAATGGCACAGGGTGGCCTGAAAGCTGGTAAGATGCGCTTGACGTAAAGAGAACTTACAAGTAAGTTATTATTTAACACATCCAGCTTTATTTAATGCATAGTGCTATGGACCGACGCCATGCAAGCTATGATTATGCTGGGATCACTGATCGCAGTAGTGGCGAAAGGAATTAGCGATATTGGCGGATTGGAGGTTATTTGGGAGCGAGCACGAGCAACAGACAGAATTCAATTTCTGAAGTGAGGAAGTTAAAACATGAATTTATGATGGGATTGTATTTAGAACAAGAGTTTATTTTCTTTCAGTTTTGACCCAGATCCCAGAACACGGCATACTTTCTGGACAGGCACTATTGGAGGATATCTTCAATGGATTCCATTGTACGCTGCAACGCAGTCTCAAATTCAACGCTACCTCTCCGTGTCCACCTTGCAAAAAGCGCGACTGTAACTACAAACTTAATAAAGATAAATAATTAGCTTAGGATAAAATTTAATACCCGTGCCATGTTTGAAACTTATATCCAGAGCACTATTAATTAACATGGTAGCCTTAATGACTATTATTTGTCTTTGCTTCTTGGCTGGAATGGTCATTTATGGGAAATACTACGATTGTGACCCAATTTCAACTGGCGTAAGTACTGTTAAGTTCGAAAATCAAGGTAAACCTTTTGCAAACAGTTTTTCCATTTTAGGCACTGACAGTTGCGGACCAAATACTTCCCAGATTTGTAAGCAGCTTCAGCATAAGATAACACCTAGGTACGAATTAATATAATTTAATATAGGTTATGGAAACGTTAGGCGACTATCCTGGCCTACCGGGGTTATTTGTTGCTGGCCTAACTGGAGCAAGTTTAAGGTAAAATATTTGCGGAGAGGCTTAATTTGAAAAAATAATGTGACACGATGTTTCTACAGTTCCGTATCAAGTGCCTTGAATGCCCTTTCAGCAATTATCTCGGAGGATTACGTTAAAAGATGGCGCCCAAACATAACCGACACCCAATTGTCAAGAATCTCAAAAGTCATTTCAGTTGTATGCGGTAGCCTTTCATTTGCATTTGTTTTTGCGGCAGAGTTCATGGGTGATATATTTCCGGTAAGGGGAATCAAGTGTGCATTCATGTCAGCATAAGGAGTTGATTACGTTAAAGTTGTCTAATCAAGCTTACCGACAAAGTAGATAGCTCTTACAATGGTTGGCATGTTTTTGGGACCAACACTTGGACTATTTTCTTTGGGGATGTTCTTTCCATGGGCAAATACTTATGTAAGAAAAAATACACTACGGTTTACTTTAGTGTGCAAACCTAATTCAATTGATTCTGCACAGGGATCCCTTGCCGGCACACTTGGTGGAATTGTCCTTGTGCTCACAATTGCTGCTGGTTCAACAATTTACAAAGATGACATTCCCAATCAAAAATTGAATTTAACAATGGAAGGATGCATATTTGAAAACATAACTTCAACTACAACACCAATGTACAATTTATATGGCGCTGACTGGAAAGATGACGATATTAACTCATCGGCTATGATAAAAATATTTTCCATTGCCCCAGCATGGTATCCAGGCATAGGAAACATATTCACAATTATTTTGGGACTCTTAATAAGTGCTATTACAGTGCGATGGCAAAATATTGAAAAAATTCCGCGACGGTATTTAAGCTTGCCAGTGCTGAGTCTGTATGAACGAGTGTTACCAGTGTCGTGGGTAGAGAATTGGGTTGAAGATAAAGGAGAAAAATCAAAAACAAAACTGCCAGAATACGACAATAATAAGAATGTGGAATAATATTACAGCTTTTACAATTGACGTATTCTTTATTACGACATTTGTATATTTGTCAAATTCAAGTAAAAGGCATCGTTTCATGTTTTAATTTAGTATTGAAACTATTCTTTTCCAATAGATGATGGAACACATTGTGCGTACGAAATTGGAATACATTTAGAACTTAGTAATTTGCAAATCAAAAATATTTCCGGAAGGCAAAACTAGCATCCTTTCTGGATCTCCGTATTACAACAGTGCAACCCAGTACAAGTGTCAAATTAATCAATTGTAGAAAATCCATTCTCACTTCGCGTATGCCGGTCTCACATGTTTTTGAACTGTTGTCCCACGACGCGTCGGGCTCATAGGCGCTACTCCAGGCACGCACGATCTTGCGTTGAGCAAAATTTGGCCGTGTTCTTTAAAATCCTATAAAAATTCACAATCACTTACACAAGCCCTCCGTCAAAATGTAGGTAAATAAAGCTAAGAAGAATCCCAAGGATTAGACCAGCATCTCATAAAAAGCCCAACTGAAACAGGGTATCTGAAAAAGTTTTCAGATCTTGCGCATTTCGCTTCTGCACAGAGCGCGTTCACCAAAGAATCACGGAAAATTGAGAAAACAATGCCCACTAAACTCAGCATGAAAAATTTTAAAGGAATTGCATGTATGACTGCACGTGCTACTTACGTCATCTCCGGATCTATGTAGTTTTGATTTCTTAGCAGTAGTGTCTGTATCTTTCCATAACGTCCCAACGGCGGCACGAGCACGTTTCGAGGAAATGCTCGTAAAGGGTTGCATAACTCCGACATCCTTATCAATTGATTCATCTTCACTGTCGGTGACAAGAATCGTTTGGTTCAAATTAAGTGGTCCTGACGGCTTAGTTGGCTTTGAGCCAAGGTTTAACTTTTTAGGCTTTTCGGATTTTTCAGCTTTGGATGTGCGGAATTTGGTGGGTAAATGGAGGGTAGTCTTCTGTGGGGTTAAAATGTTTATTATATACCTTAATAGCCTGCGATGCAATGTTGTTGTGAAGTTTACCGTGCATGGAGATGGTGTATGGATCTTGGCCGACTCTATTTTCTGTCGAAGAGTGTTATTGGCCAATTCGTATTCAGATATGTCTTTCTCTAATGTAACAATTTTAGCCTTGTAGCTGAGAGCTTGTGTCCTGAATTTGTCAATGTCCTTCTTGAAGCTGTCTTCTTTTTTCCGGCTCGATTCCAATTCACTACAAAACAATTAAAGCAATTAAGATATGCTGAACGATTCTAGAAATATGTTGACTTGTTTTAAAACGCACTTCTGTAGCAAATACTTGACTTGTATTAGAGATTTGATTGAATCTTTATTTACGGGGAAGTTTTTCAAATCCTCCGATGCTTCGAACCTGACCCCATTTAAAAGGGACTCCACGCTAATAAAAAAACCAAAAAGTATTTAAGTATTACCCGATTTAACGTTTAAAAGTATATCCACCACCTAACACAATTAAGCGACAAATTCATTAAAGTAAACAAAGGGCCTCACTATCCGTATCTTGCAAGATCTTCCTCCAGTGACTTTTTCTCCTGCTGCTCCTTCTTGTACAAGTCTCTGTAACTTTTACACTCCGCGTACTTCATTTGATAAGATTCATTTGCATGCTTTTCCATTATGAGTTTGTCATTCAAACCTTGACATTCTTCACTAATTAAAATTATCCATCAAGTATACCTTACATGTTTGACATCTATTTACAGTATTTAACACTTAGACTTAAAGATTTTCCACTTACGCCAGAAGCGAATACATCTGATTATTTTGTTCTATAGTTCTTCTGCTGTGCGCAATTTCTTCTTCTAATTCTACTATACGAGGCATGTGGTTACAAGGGATAGGAACTTGAGAGCTGGTCCCAAAATCATCTGTATCATTGAGAGATTCATCATATGAATCTGGAAAGATTGGCATGCATCTCTGCACAGGTTTGCGACAGCACGGGCAACTCCTATTAGATGTCGATCCGCCGCTACATTTTCAACAAAATCAAATAAGCATAAGTTGAGAGCATACCATGATGTACAAGATATATAATCTAAATATTATTAACTACTATTGTTATTGGAACTTACGAATTCCATTTATTTATACAGAATGTATGGAAAATGTGTCCACAAGGTGTAGTCGACAGATTAGAAACTTCATTTCCAGTTGGTGGTGGTTCATTTGGATTTCGAGCTGGCGGCTTCTCCAATGATACACTGCAGATCGCACAGGCGAAACCCATCTGGGTCGATTGGTTCGAGTGGTAGTGGTTGGATCTGGCAACAATTATCTAAAATTAGAAATCAAATCTCCGATTATTTGCCAGCTCGATCCATCCTAGTCACTATAGTAAGTAAACGTTATCGTAAAGAGCTGATGTCAAAAGTTAATCACCCTTTCTTTCTTTTATGAGTCATACGACCGTCACAAGAATGAAGTTGTACATCAATTTGAGTCTGGAAGACTGGCACTGGGGAGGGTTGAAAGAAAACAAATTCTAGTTTAAATTGAGGTCAGTTTGTATTCTTTAAGTTGGGACCTTGCACAACGGAACGTGCTCTTTGTGTGTCTTCAATAAAAATGCGTCAATTGTAGGAATGTAAATACTGGTATTTGATTGTTCAACCACTAATGGAGAGTTTTTAGAAAATGGAACTGTGACTGTACGACTGGCTCCAAATGGTAAAATGGCTCGTCTGACTTCAATTTTATTCGTTGGAGGTTCGATATAGGCAAAGATTTTGTTGTTTGAGGATCCACGCGCCTTTTTCGGTGTACATCCACAAGCGAAAGGGTGCACTCCCTATGCTACTCTTCGGAGCTTAGCTGGCTAATGACTGCCTAAAGGGCAAGTAAAATTACCTATGAAATAAAGGGTAGTTGGATTACATGACATTATGATACTTAAACGGTGTTAAAATTTTCTCAATGATGCAGAACTTTTGCTAATTAATCATAATGCATAATTAATGATTCAGTTGGGTTTATTTATTCATTCATTCTTCGATTTAATTAATTGGATGGCACGTAC
>JAAXYW010003330.1:0-12014 GCA_036851895.1 Orthonychiurus folsomi | reverse complement strand
CTACTACTGCTTAATATATTGCGCTGTGCTGGGCTGCGTTTTCCATGGACTAGAAGTTCAAAACTCCATTAATTACGAAGTAAATACGTGGCGACGTGGCATTACCATTACAAATGATGACGAAACTAATAATTATTTGTTCCCAGCGTCTCAAGTTCACTTTTCTCAGGGTTTTTGAAAGGACGATCAAGGGGACGCACGCTTTGAATTACATACATAGGACAGGCGATGTTAGAATTTAATGAGGAAGAAGGATAATTAACTGTCGGGTTCTTATTCCCCTTTTATTTTGGAGCGGAACCCGAGCTCATTTAATTTTCCTCGTCTTAATTATATGGGAAGCGGGTTTTCCAGGGAGTCCCGCCTCTGTTGTAAAGGCTAGTTGAGAAATTTTACCTAATAAAGGTCTTTATTTATGCTTTCCCCTGTCTGCCTGAGTCCAACTCGGGTTTCTGGTTTTCCTCAACTGGAATTGGGACCGAAAGTTGATTAACTTAAAATCCACTTCCACGACCACAGCGCCACTCCAATTCGACCTTGTTTTATTCGTTCTCCGTTCCTGAATTTTCCTCCACCTCTTTACAGAATTCAAATTGCCGTTTATTAGTAGCACAATATGAAAGGACCAGGAAATAATGTTCTGCACGTTCTTTTGCATTCTACGGCGTACACTGGGAGACTTGGTGAATTTCTTCACAGTGCGGCATACGACGAGTGAAAGTCAAGGGCTTTTTAGCAAAACAAAATGATCCATCTTGTCTTACGAGATTCTCGTGTCGCAGTCGCCGCAGTCAGTTGGAGGCGACGGAGTCTGAATGAACTTGGCTTTCCCATTGCTAGGGTTCGACATCAGCATAAATGTCCCACTTATGTTTTACCAGTCTTGAATACAAATTTCTGATTTCCTGGAGAAAGAAAAATCACACCCACCCCATTGCATTGGATTTGCTCATGTAAAGTCTTTGCATGATAAAAGTTTGCCATTTTGCAGAGTTACCCACAGAAACTATATTTATCGACGCCGATAGAATTTTTTATATATTAACATTATATTGCACAATAAGGAAAGTTAATTTGGTTGTTCTGGTTTGTTGAAGTTGATGAATTTTTCTTTTAGTTAGCCTGCAGTTTAAAAATGGCATCTATTTTCAAAATTTTGTGAATACAAAATGTGCTTTGAACCTTCCTGCTTCCAAAACTATTACTTTGTAAAATCGGTTCATCCCCGGCCGAGAAAAGTGCACGCCGTTTTGATACCGAATGCAAACGCCCCCCCCCTTAACTGGTAAATTATAATCGAAGCCGATAGATTTTCGCATCTATTAAGTTGGTAAACAGTATAAATTGGTAGGTGTTGACAATATGAAGCTGCTACCTTCCGAACCAGGTAGATTATATGAAAATCGCTAGTAGTAGATTTTAGGTTTTGGGATTTGATAGACTTTTTTCTATTTTAATACAGTAAANTTTAGGTTTTGGGATTTGATAGACTTTTTTCTATTTTAATACAGTAAATGATTCTTCCTAGTAGGCAGAGGGATAGATAACAGCAAACGAATATTAAGAAGATACAACATTTCAATTTGTGTGTTTGTAAATATTCTACAGAATTGGGTTATACATCAAAGAGTAACTTAGTTTTCACTGTTTCTCCTTGCCGGCAAATGGATCCGAACGGAGTTTATAACATCCTTAGTCGTTCCACGTAACATACATATACATAAGGTTTGATAAATGAATTTTCCAAGAGGATGGAATCCAGGGAAATGGATCATTGGGGTTTTGTAGGGAATACCCTTGTTTAGATTAATTTGTTACAAGGTTCAGCAACTACGTCGCGTCGCGCCGAACCTTTGGATAAGATGAAAGGATGATTTTAATGACGAAGGGAATGAATGGGAGTGCTGTCGTGTTAAACTTGAATGATTATGGCATGATCGATCGTGAATGATGAAGATCAGTTTTGTGTTGACGACGACGGTGCGATGTGTGTACTTTTTATGAATGGAATTGGGAAGGGACTCCGCCCGCCCAGTCCAATTCGACGTGGCGGCGGGAGCCAGTGCTGCCGTGGAGTTTGTATCCTTTGTCTACGATTGGATTCTTGTCTTTATTGGGAAGCAGCAAATATTTCATTTCTTTGTTTTGCTTTTTTGGGAGCTTGACCATGTGTCAAGAATGAATTCAACTGAGGCCTGTCACTACCACTCCACCTTTGTTGCGTTGATTTGACCTCTGGACGGGGGCAATGGACGGAATTGAATTAGAAGTGGACGAAGGGAAATAAATTAATTTCAATCAGAGGGGAACACATAACCATCAAGGAGGCCAGGCCAGACGCCTTGGATGAATTTCAGCTATCCAATTAGGAAACCTCTTGATTTGTTGTTGTTTTGTAGTTGCGTAAAGTTCCGGAGCATGGCTCATTGTAGATTGGTGGTGGTCGAATCTCATCTGTTTACGTTTATTTTGTTTAAGCGGATCGACGAAGTAGAAAGAAAAAGAATCCTAACCTTGTTAAATGTGGTTTTATTTATGAAATTATCACATTTATTGATCGGAGTTCTATAACCCCGGTGTCCACAATTTACGACACTTTGGTTTCATTTATGAAATTTCGACAGTTGTTGTTCATCTGATTTCTCCAAATCCCCAATATAACTTCAGTACCCTTACATCAAAATTCACGTTTCAGTATCCTTGGACATAAAATTCCCAAACTTAACTTGCCAGGCAGACAGCCTCATCTCAATTCAACGTGTGTGGCATCGGAATCCTCCGTTTAAAATTCCACCGCCCTCCATGCCGCCCTTGGCATTTTGAATTTCCAACCACCACCGAAAACTCTGGCATGGGATTGTGTGAATTTTGAACAAGGTTCCGACGGCGCCGGCATATTTGATTCAGCTTCCGCAATTGGATCCCTTAATACTCCCGGCGCCCGATTCACCTTCTCCATTTTCCATCCTTTTTGTGATGCCGCGGCACAAAGGGAAAGNCACCTTCTCCATTTTCCATCCTTTTTGTGATGCCACGGCACAAAGGGAAAGTGGAATGATTGATTACAAACGCTTTCCTCGCTGCCTCGCTCCCCCTTGTACTCCGTACTTCCGTCCGAAGAAATTCCCTCCAAAAGTTAAGACGGAGATGAAGAAAGTTAACATGTGGAGGAAGGGGTCCAGGGTACGACCATTTACCGGTTGAAGGAGTGCAATTTGCCATGCATTTCCTGCCACCGACGCCAACGGAACTTCGGCCGACGTTCGTTGAAGGGATTAATTGCATTTCATGATGTACTGCGTCTTACTTCTTCGAGAAATTGAAAAAATTCAAGAATTTTGAAATTCTGATGCATAGCACGGCCACGGCCCACGGCTTCCAAATTGCACATCGACGCACATGTTGACTGCGGCCGAGCTGTGCCGTTTTCAATAACAAAGACGAAAAAGAGGGAACGAAAAAATCCCTGATCCAACCAGGAAATGAATGATAGGACTCGAATATACATTTTTGTGCATGGTTGATTGATACGAAGAACCAGCTTTTCCATTTTTATAAAAAAAAAGCTCCTGACACGTGTCGCCTCTTCCCGCGCGCGGTTTTCTTCGCATTCAAAAAAGTTATTTTTGGAAAAAAATTGATCCATGACAGGTAGAAGAAATGGGAAGAAGAAAGTGTCCACGTTGTCCTCTCGCCTTCATGGGAGTTAGTAACGTGCTGAACTTATTTCGGTTTACGGATTGTCCGATGCGGTGGTCAACGTCTTGGAGAAAGTTCACTCCGCGGGAAGCCCTATGCTACGTTACATGGGTTAATGTCCGAATTACTGTCCGATCCGATCTGGAGGTATTGACCCACTTTTTTTTGCGCTCAGATGAAGAGAGGATTTCTTAAATCCCAAGACTAAGACAGGACTAAGAAGTAAACGAGAGAAGACACTGCTCGTCAGAATATTACTTTGGACCACGGCTCCGGCTAGGTTGCCTCTGCATTCAGGTTTATAGAGCCGGAATTTATTTGTCTGGGATTCTTTATGAATAAGTTATATTTAATGTGTATTGTAGTCGGAATTACGACTGGTCTGGACGTAGTAGTTGGACTAGACTACGTGCGTGGGATTTTGTACTGCACTGCAGGGAATTGGAATGTTTTTAACAAATTGAAATCATTGAATCCGGCGGACGGGAACGCCCAACATCGGCGAGTGCATTCATAATGGATTCGAGGGTGTTTAAAACATCTTGTCTCCTTGATTGCATTGCTCTTGTAAATTTGTGACTGTGACTTGATTTGGAAAGGCGACTGAGAAAGGAATTCGGGGTTGAGGAAGAGGCTGTACTTTGAAATTCTCAAGTTTGTTTTTGTCATCCTCGGAGACATTGTGGTGCTGTTTGGGAAATGAATGGCTTAGACATCTACGGCTATCTTCATCCCATCTGCATCTGTGTATGTTTTCTACTGTATTTCTTTGTATAATGCACCCACACTACCTGAAAGCAGCTTAGAATTGTACGATTTCAATCCAATCCGATCGCCTTATCGCAAATTGAATGTAAATCGCTTGTAGTAGGCAAGCTTTATTTTTTTAAAACATATTCTTATTCCTTTCGCAACAATTAAAAAAATGCAAGATTGAAATCACGCCACACCTCCATGTTGAGCGAGATCGTCCAATATTTTCAATTTAATTCGCCCACGGTCAGCCACGTGCGTGTATGTACAAGACAGTGCCACTCCCGAAGTCAATTTCCGTGCACGTGGATGCATGTATCCCCCCACAAAATATATTTTCCAAGTTAGCTCTATTTGCTCAGCAGAGTAGGTAGATCTATTTGGTTTTAATGCATGAAAGGGTTTCGACTTCCTAATTTTGCACTTGACTTCATTTAATTTAGACAAGATAGCATCCAAGCCACAGGCAATGCAAGGCAAGACAGGGGCGAAACATCTTAGTTTGCCGGACGCAGGCGGCGGGAAACCCAAATGGAAATTAAGTACTGGCTGGGTTGCAGGGCTAAGGAAATTCCATTGTTTATTGAAAGCACTTAACCAATGAAAGAGCACGGCACAGCCGTTCCGGCCCTCCAAACGCCCCTTAACGAACTGGCCTTGTCCTACAAAGAAAACAACTGGAATTGGGGAACCGGAGCGGAAAATACTTTGGACTGTGAACATTATGGACTATGGAGGAGTGACATTGAAGATGGAGGACTCCTCCTTAAGAAAATTGCAATTTTCTTGTCGGTCGCCGCCGCCGTAGGGGGGAGGAAGCCTTTGTCCTTTAGTCGCTCCACTTTCCAAAATGGAAGTTCAATTAATAAAGAATGAGGGACATGAATTAGTAAAATTCATGGAGGGTCACACACACACACAGACGGGGCGTGTACGTCGTACGTACGTACAGTACTTTGGGGATCCAAGTAGCGCAGCGGTGAACTCAACCGCCCGGGAGTTTCTGTTGTTCAAATTTGGTCGGCGGCTTTTGTGGCGGAGTAGACGTAGACGCGTAGTTCGTGATTTAGAGTGCTGGATTTGGAGGAGAAAGCAATTGGGTGGGTTACATTTACGTCACGTGGAATATGGGATTGGGTTTTAACGAGGCAAATTTTGTATGGTTCTATTTTTGTCCTTGTAAGGTTAAATAGACAATATAGCGTGTGTTTTTTTGAAAGGAAATTGAAATTGGCACAATTTTTGGGTCGTAGGAAACCGGACGGACGTAGACAATACAATACAAATCATTTCCATGCATATTCCCCGGGTAGATTGTCCGGAGGAGGGATTCATTTGTCATGCATTTTACATCATGGAAAGTGGAGTACAGTCGACATGGTAATAAGGTTCATGCGACGTGGATGATTTCCCCGGGGGGAATTTTCCGCTACATTAAGGGGAAATACATGACGGAAATTCCGGTACATTAGGACGGGCGGGCGGCGGAGCAAGCAATGTCAAAGATTCAGAACCTAATAAACATATGAATTTTAATGTTCATTTTAATTTACAATAAACATCCTTTTGTTGTGCTTTTGGGCTTTTCCCCTTGAGTGAGTTCAAGTTGTTTCATCAAATTTTAATTTAGGCCAACCGAAACCCCTACTCATTGGATTAATTCTAGTTCCGAGCGGATATTTCATGCTTCAAATATCATGTGTACACGTACAGTATATAATGTGCAAATATTATTCGTAAGCATAAATATTAGCATTCCTTTGCTCTGTTTTCATTTTTGCGACCAGCAAATAAATACAAAATGCGTGTATTTTATATGGTTTACCTTCAGCGAAGAGGGGGAATAACATTAAAGTAAATTTAAGTTGTTTGATGTGTATTCATGGGTAATTAATTAATTCATCGTGCCACAAACAAGAACCGGTCTCGCCACTACAAATAAAAATAAAAATACCAGGATTTTCCCACAATACAATGTGCGCGCGTTAGGTACGGTAATGTCCACTTGACATTACATATAACATATTTATACGACGTACTTTGTCATAAAAACACCTTACTTTTCAAAGAATCCAATACTTTCACAATAACACTTATATTCGTCATGCCTTTTCTCAAAATATCTTATTAAATGATGATTCATGATTCCCGTTACATCTTACGTCACGTCGGGCCAGGGAAAGCACGCAAACAAAGGACAAGGATCGTTCACCTTTCCCTTTCAAGTTTTCGGTTTCAACTTCCCACTCCCGGGCCGGGCCGTGGCGGGAGCCTGCCTGAATTCGGTTTAAGTTTCTTTGTCTCGTCCTCGTGGGGTTTGAAGTCAAAGCTGGACCAGTCAAAGCCATGAGTTGATCACATAACGACGACGGCACTGACGTTTACGTTCACGAATGAATAAATTTCTTTCTTTTTCGGAAAGAGGATAATGTATTTTTAACCTTCCCGGCGCGGTGCGGCACGGCACGACCCGGCCATTTCCCCTTGACCGACTGGGCGGACGGATGGCACGACGCACGCGGCGGTGACGGTGACAAACTTTTGTTTCGTGCACTGCGTGTACCGTACCATACGCACACCTACGTGATTGTGATTGACAAACTTGCAAAACTGGAAGAGAACAGGGAGTCATGTTCCTTGCTCCTTATCAATTTTCCTTTCTCTAACTCTGACGTCAGATTTTATTATTAAGGACGGAGTTTAGTGGTAGTGGCCCACGATTCATGGTTGGATTTGCCTTTTTGAACCTGCACGCATGAGGAGACATGAATGCACGCACTATGCTGGAAGGTGCGTTGTGACTGTGTCACGCACGCACGTGGGCATCTGGCTTTCACTTTCTTCGGGGATTTGTGTGTGCCGAGCTTAAGGGTGAACTAAACGTGATTTGAGGAAGGTTTCTGATTAACCAGGCCAGGGTTTGAATTAGGTAGTATCTTATTAAAAAGTCAATATGTATTTCTTATTTAACGAATACGGCTGCCATGAATTTTAAGGTTTTGTTCGCTAACACTAGCATTAACATTGCTTAATCCTTCCAGAAGTCTGGCAAGGCTGTTTTCTTCATTACATAATTGCCTACCATGTGATAGTAAAGTACAAGTTAAATTTAGCTAAGTCAACTGGAACAGAACAATAAGATATCTGGAAAGACTTAACGCCAAATTGACCCTTGCTAATATGTACATACGCACTTTTGAATCATTTCACTCTCATTCGCAATTCATGCCTTCCGGTATCTGCCTCTATTTTGGATTAAACAACTTCACAACAGCAAACATTTAACCAGACCGCATGAGATGCAGTTTTTGAATTCCGTCTTATTTTTTAGCGTGGAATCATGCATAACATTTGAAACTCAGCCCGAAGAGGTGCTTAATTTAATTCCAAGCGATGTGTTCATATGAAACATGGTAGCATTGAAGTTGTGCTGACTTCTCCGGCTGTTTATCTTGCACTGTTCGCTCAACTAGTGTTCTGTGTTTCATAGTTTAAGAAACTTAGAAAATTGTACTAGGCATCCATTGGGACAACTCTTGTTAGTACATACAATGCAATTCAATTCCGAGGATTTCCGTGTTTACATAAGCTTCTTCGTTTCAAGATTCAAGCTATGTTATTATCAGCTTCTACCAACTACTACTATTACTACTAAGAAACAAAGCTACCAATGTTTTGCTAACTTGCATATTAAAATCTGTACTTCTCCAGTAGCAGCATGCAAATGAGTCATATGATGCATTCCATTGCATTTCCCTCAGTTGTCAATGTCGCAGAATCAATTGTCAGTCCGCTTTTGTCATTATCGTGCCTAGTTTTATCTAATTTCCGTACTCAAGTGAATTGGGCAAATTATTTGCATTCCCAAGGCTATTTATCCCACTTTAGTTGCAGTGTGCAAATAGTGCAACATACAAACTTATTTCAAAATGGGTTCGACCCAAAAGTTCCAAATAACAAAAGAGTTCATTCAACACGTTGTTTGCGGACCAGTCGACTCCTTTGAAGTTGCTCCGAGATCAAATGGAACAGAAAACTTTTCCAGTACACTGCAAACTGTCCAAGTCAAGTTGGAGTTGAAGGGCCAAATTGTTCCGATGCATTTAATTATCAAGACGCTACCTGTGGAAGCTGCTCGATGTGCCTTTGTGCAAAAACACCATTTATTTTCTAAAGAGTTTCTGGTCTACGAAAAGTGGATCCCGGAATTAAATAGAATGGTGGATGAACTTATGCCGCTGTCAAATAATAATTTGTATTGCCTACATTTCACAAATACTCCAATTTTTGAAGGCGGATCCGTTTCTTGTGAGTATTCGGCTCTTCTTAGTGAACCAGACCCAGACATGAAAACTAAAAGTGAGAATATTTTCCAAACGATATTATTTTTGGGATGTTATTCAAAAGCTGAGTTCATTGATTTTTTTGACTGCTAGGGCTATACACCGCTTATTGTGAAGACGGAAGAATTTTTAAAGAAGATTTTCTGGCTATGGTTGACATGCAAAAAACATTTGATTACCGCTTATCGAATAATCTGCTGGACTACGAGCATTGTTGCCTTGTTATGGTCACACTGGCAAAATTCCATGCCCTATCCTGGGTTTACAAAGTCAAGAATGGATTGACCAAGTTGACAGATAAATACCCGTACATGACCGATTTCCTTCACGCAGAACCACTCATTGATAATTTGAGTGACCAAATTCGACCCATGGTGAAGTTTTCTTTGGAAATTGTCAAGAATCATTTTGGTGAAGAGTCGGGGATTTTCCATAGGGCAAAGAACTTGCTGGGGTTGGATCATTTCAAATTGCTGAAATTATTCTTGGGAAAAGATGGAATTAAGGAAGTGGAGATAGACAGCCTTGTGAATTTAAAAAGTGGCGGTCAGCATCCGATTGAGGAAAAAGCTGGTTGGTAATTTATTTCAATTTGGAAACCATAGTGATGGACGTTTTACATGATTTGTTGATAATATTTTGTTATTTTCCATCAAGATCCATCTTGGTTGGTTGGTTGTCATGGGGACTGTTGGCGAAATAATTTACTATTCAAATACCGGGATGGAATCCCCAAGGAAGTCGTTCTTCTGGACTTCCAACTTTTCCAAGAGGCTTGCCCTACCACGGATCTTGCCTACTTCTTCTTTACGAGTACAAGTGCTTTGATCAGGATGAATCACACGGACGATCTCCTTCGGATCTACCAAGAGTCGTTTACGGGGATTTGTGAAGCCCTGCAAACCCCAGGGCTCCCGAATTTCAATTTAGAGAACCTAAAAAGTCGTTATCAAAGGTCAAAGTTCTATGGCTTTACTTTGTTTTTGATCTTGTTCTCACTCCATGCTCCGAACCTCGGTGATCATCTTAACAAAAGGAAAGGCGTGTTCAGTGGTGAGGCTAATGACTGGGGAACCAGACTATTAGGCATCGTTGAAGAACTCTTTCCAGAAACTTGAGTTTTTTTTTGTAAATTACTTTTTACCAAATGACCAAAAGTTCAAATCACACAACAGTTACTACTTGTATTAACATTATTGTATTTTAACCTTGTTGATGCAAATGTTTGGAGGAATAGAATAGAATAAAAGTATAATGTTATATACCCGGCTTAATGACGACCATAACTTTACCCTCAAGTCTCAGGGAGATTTGATTCATCTGTTACAAGTTTGCATCACATAAGTTGTTTTGTTCAAAATTATGAAAGCAAGCAAAATTCGAAAGGAAATTTGCGTATTTTGCAAGTAACTTTTAAAATCCGTGCTATAAATAACTCTTTGTATATTGTGGCAGAGTGATTTAAAATCAAATGCGCTTTCATAAGTTTACTTTTTATTAGGGTCCGTAGTTTATTATTTATAATTGTAAGTGATCCTTGCCTCCCTCGGCTTACCGGTCTACTTTGCAACTCGTACACACACAACTTTTTGCGAATAAATATATGCATACATACTACAATTGCAAGCTCTCATATAATTATTAAGTAATTTGTAGAGTTGAGTCGGCCTACGCAACTTAGCAAATAAATACAACATGTATCGGATATCCATTAAAAAAGTTTGCCTCTGTTATACAAAAAAGTATCCAAACACCGCACCGCCCCGTTTCTAAATTGTAGTCAAATCATAAGGGGATGATGATTTATAATGAAGGGAAAGAAGGCGACAGCCACAACAATAATAAAATTAATGAGGAGGGGAGCGGCTTTAAAGTTTTTTTTCTGGGAAATTTTATATTTGCGTTTCGTTTTGCAAAAAGGTTTTTGGCTCTGTCCGCCGAACATAAATCCATGGCACAACCACTAACTTCCGCAGCATTAACTTTTCCACTAATGCCTCTGCTTCTTGAAATAAGGGGACAAACAAGGCCAAAGGAGTTATAGTTTTGCCCGGAGTTTATATGGTAATAAAAAGTTCTTGATGATGAGGATTGCTTGCTTGCTTATTCATTCAAATGCATACATACATACATTAGTACATACAGGCCATTCCGGCATTATCGCCGAAATGGGGTGTATGGTATGTGTGTGTTGACATTTTCCAACTTGGTCCGTTTGCCATTGCGGTTTTAATAGTTCCAGTCTCCTCATGTGCTTTTGCACAATGTCAATAAATATTTGCAATCTCATTTACATGAAGTGCTTGTGCTTCTCTTCCCCCTACAAAACGCAATAGTTTTTATTCCTCTTGCAACATTCAGGAAGGCATAGGGATCATATTTTGGACTTAGCTAATGGGAATCTGCTCACCTGGTGTACACGATGGTGCGGTGTAATGACTCGTTGAAAATGAGTGTGCATTCCTCGATTAAATCATGTTGCTCTAATCCTTGTCTTCCTGCTATGCCGGGTAAAAGGAAATAGGGCACAGTCGGTCCGTCGCCGTGGTCTCACAGGAAGGAAATACCATATTTTTACAGTTGGGTTTTGAAATTAAGCCATTTGGTTGGTTCTGTGAAGTGCCACTGGATGTGTACATATACAGGCTTCGAATCCGTCGGTATTATGTGAGTAATTCCCGTTCCATTTGAATATTGCAAAATTTGCATAAATATTTTATAGTAGTTGATAGTTTGAATCCTCCAATACAGTTTTAACATGGTGGCCAACATCTTGGGATTGGTTTCTTAATATATAATTTGGCTTAAATAACATCAAATAAGGTTCATGAAGTTGTTTGATTAATTTGAGCATTTAGTTGAACGCAAAAGTACCGTCGTATTATATTAGCATTTAGTTGGTCACGTTAATGTAAATTTAAACTCACTAGGAATTCGGGTTGGAATTTGATTGTTTCCATTTGGAATCTTCTTCGGCTGTTTCTCCTTAACCAAACTAAAGTTTACATAACATGGTTCAATTCCCCGTGATACAGACCTTATTGGCCTCCTGCGCCACGCAAATATCAATCAACTTCTGTTCGGGTGGAAATTCTTTTACGATACCGCATGGTGGGGGCCTGTCGTCTGTTCAAATTCTACTTCTTAATCTTACAATTCTTTGCAAGATCCGGAATAGATATCTGGTTTAAATTCAATCACACCAGGATATGTCCAATA
>JAAXYW010003329.1:0-12020 GCA_036851895.1 Orthonychiurus folsomi | reverse complement strand
ATTTTGTATGGTTTCGTTTTGATGTGAAGATCTCGAAGAATCGCGATTCCCGTTTTCCCCATGACAGAATGTGAGGAGCCGGAATCTAAGAGACCCGCAAAATGATGGCCAAGTATTGACAAGCACAGCACTGGCGGTGGGCATCCCTTGGGCTTAGCAACGAGCCCTTGTTCTTGAGAACTGCTGGGTGGGGCAGACTCCATTGTTCTCCTGAAAATGATTAGATTTTAGCGGGAAAATTTAAAAAAAAATCTTATTACTCGACTAATTTAAAAGAAAAACTACTCAATTACATCAAAGTTGTACATTTGTGATATTCTACTAACACGAGTACCAGGTTGGAGATCAGGTGATCCGGTCAATTTATACGGGAGCTAAGTTAGGTTAGGTTATAACACAAAGCAAACCGTGAATCGAATGACGAAATCATATGAGTGAGGAATCTAGTTGTTTTGAACCTAGTAAATTTGCATATTACAATATTACAAACTATTACACCACCACTTTCAGACTTACCTAAACAGACTCGCTGGTATTTCAATTATTGCAAGCACATTTGTTATTAGGATGTAATTTGTGACAGCAGTGAACAAGTGCAGTTACAAATTATTAGGAAAGTTGGTAACGGCGAAACTAGACAGCTTGGTAATGTATTGCAAAATTTATTTGAATTTACTTTCATAAACATATGACATCCTGCTAAACATTTGTGGCAGTCATTCAGATAAATTAGTCTGCAAGATTTAAATGTATTGATGGCACCTATTTATGAAACTGAAACGCAAAGAAATGACGCATTGACGAGGGTATGGACTATGGACCGTATACCTTTTAGGTCCAACTAACTATCCAAGCAATAATACTTCTGTCACATTATGGCACTGCACCGTTGTTATTCTTTTCCAGGAGAATTTCTCAACTTTGATCAATGAATGCGTCCTTAACAAAATAACATTCAAATTGCTGGTTTAAAATCCGCACCATACCTCTCTTTAATATTTTCTTCGCTCTACAAAACTCAACGTTCAGAATTCTTTCGCCGTAAAGTTACAACAATAGTGTTAAACGTTTTGCTACTAAAGTCAGGCTACAAGGTTTCAGGTCAAGCATAAAATAAATACCAAAAATCAAGTTTCAATAAATAAGTCATATTCTTATAGTTAACGTGCGTACAGCATTAAAATTCAACATCGTTGTTGCTCGATTGATTTGAACAATTGTTGTTTTCATTTGCCAGACGGCAAGATGAGTGCACGAATTTCATAATATTCACGTACCGCCTGCCACCAACGACAACAATAATTATTAATTATATCCCACAAGATTAGCGCTATTATAGTAGTGATTCCCCCACACACCGGCGGCAATCCGACAAATTTATTTTATCCAAATTTCCACTCCCGTCTCAACAATTAATTATTTTTAAAAATTTGAAGAAAAAAAATTGCACTTCACACTTGTCCGGAACCCAAATTTGACGGTTGGGAGTGAAGGCCTCACCCAATACACAATACAGTAAAAATTGCAAAAAAAAATATTTTTAACTTTAGTTTGGCATGCAGTTTTTGAATTATTGCAACCTTTCCAAATGATCTGGTATGAAGAGGTGGCGCTAGAAGGAAATGAAAGCAGGAGACCCGATCAAAGCAGAGCAAAGGATGAGGAATGAGGAAGTAGAGTTTGAATTAGATCCGGATTCAAAGTAGCAACAACATTGTCATATTGTCATTATGCCCATGTTGATCATTGATTTATTGGGGGTATTGATCAAGTGTTTTCATGATAGCCAATCAACTAAAGTGTTTTAATTGATACATGAATGCCCTGCGGTAGAACACTTTAATGAATAAATCAAAACAACGTTGACAATGCTCAATTTTAATTTGCAAAGTTGTTTTCAGATTGCTTCAAAATTCAAAATCCAAAAGATTAAAATTTTGATGCCAATCCTTCATTTCCTTCAACAAAATGCGCAGAAGGCTCAAATTCCTCCAACCAAACTACACCATATTAGGCAACCCCTTTGCGCAATTTCATCGGCCTAACATTCCTAATAATCTTATTATGATGAGTCAAGGAGTCAGGCAATGCACAGAGCTTGAAGTGCACCATGTGTCGTGTGCATAACTTTTCTCCGCGTAGCATTCTGCTTATGCAGTACACAGGGACACATTTAACCTAGGAGAGAAAGTCCCGCGCACATTTAGTATGCAAAGTAATGTGAAAGTAAGGAAGTATGGAGGATAATATGCATGCGCGCATATGGAAATTAACTGGCGGTTATGACATTAAACTCATTTTACCACTTTGAACTTTATCGTTGAATTCTTCCGCTCTGCCATAAAAACATAATATAGCGACAGGCTGCTACATTGCAGTGACGCTGTATATTTATATTCCAAAGAAAATGAACGATTTATATCTTAATATGGAAATGTCAACCTATATATTGAAGAAAATTCTTCCGTTAATTCCATAATCAAAACATTGATCGAATTGTATTTATTTGCATGTTCAGTTAACAATGTTTACAAGTGTTATTATTGTTATGTTTTAACTAGTGTCAATTGTATGAGTCACGAAAACACGACTGGATTTAGCTACGCTACGCTGCACAATTCGAACCGGAGGTTATTATTAGTGCTAAAAATAATGATGGGACATATGAGGATGTCATAAGGTGTTGTTAATTGGATAAAATGCCAAAAGGCGACCCGAACGACAGACAGGGGCCTTAGCCTCAAAGTGAGTAAACATATTGTTATGACATGAAAGGAATTCATTTTTCCACCCTTAACGCAAAATTACGCTTTTACTTTTGAGTCGTGGCATGGGGATGACGTGGCGGTGGATTGGTGTTGATCTGCGATGGCGGGTTTGAAGTGTCAATCACTTTGACTCCCTTTTCTTTTCTCTTGTCAATTGTGAAAGGGCAGCGGGCAGTCAGTCCTTCATGGATCTTCAACCTGAAGTGAATGACATGGAAAATTCTTAGAAAAGCGGAAAAGGAAAGGCGGCGGCTTTGACTTCTCCACTTTGGAACCGACTTAGACTTGGAATCCTTTAAAGAAATGTTCAATTCCGCCCGTGCACTTATGTACCGGAATTTAAACTTTACTCTCCCAAATAGCAAAGTTGAACCTACAGGATTTTGCATGATCTCGTCTTTTTTAACTGCATTTATATATAATTGCACCATTTAAATGTACACAGATCAACTTTTTTGTGTGTATTTTTCTGTATTACTGGTATTAAATGAGTACTTTAAGTAAAAAATTGCATGCACGCGCGTTTCCCATAAATAGTACAAAGTACATTGGCAAAGAAAGTTCTTTTCTTGGACGTCGAATGCGAGTGAGTAAGAATACAAACACACACGTTTTGTATTTGTACAGTTTCAAATTACACTTCAAAAACTTCCCCACCCTTTCGACTCAGAATGTCAGTCAGTATCAGAGAGCCGATTGTCGAACTTCCCCTTGGAATACTAACACCTACTTTTAGTTTTGGGAAATTCCCATGCTGTTCCTGCTTCTGAATGCTGGATCGATCCAAAACACCAACAGCCGCCTTTCTCGATCCCCACCAAAAATTGCAAGGCAAAGACTCTAGGCGAGACTTACAGACGTCCGTCCAGATTCGCATTCGTATTCGCATTCGCACATTCCCTACCATTGCTTTGCCTTCCACTCCAACTTGAGTGAAGGAAGGAGTCCCCTCCTGTACCTGGAATAACATCCTCAATAAAAGTTGAACTGAACTGAATCCATTTGAACAGAAGGCCCTGAGTTGAAAATGGAACGGAAGACGACGTGTCCGGGGTGGCTCTTGAATGGCTCATTGATTCAGAGTGAACTTTGGCGTGCGTGGCGTGTGGGTCTCCCGCGCGTCAAATTCAAGTGGATTGACTCTCCTTTTTCCTGAGTACAGGGAGATTTATTCCAAAGTGTGAGGATGGAATGGAATATACGTTAAATGTGAAGGAATTTTAATTCCTCCTTCAGGGGAAAAGGATTTCCCTGTGAATAATTTAGTCACGTTGAAGTGGAAATGACTTGTAAGACTTTTCATTTCACTTAATGGGGGATAGGATGTACGGAGTTTACTGGCGGGCTTCATCAAGGTGTGTGCCATCGCTATGCCTAAGAAATTGACTTAAGTGAGTCGTCGTGTTCAGGAATGAGGGAATTAGGAATGCATGAACGTCTAGGATGTGAAAAAAGAGTCTCAAGGGAAAGGAGACGACGACCCATTCTCTTTTCCAATAAAATAACACTTTCCGTGGTGGGAAATCCTTGGTCTTTTTCAAAAGTGTCAATATCATGAGTTGCATGGTAGAGTAAACGCGACGCCGCGCTTAGCGTCAGGTTGAAGTGGTCTGAAAACAATGACCAAATTGAAGTCGAATAATAAAAATGAACCATATTGATTTCTTTTTTTTTATTTCAAATTCAATCCTTCATCCTCAAAACCCAAACATAAAGTATATGTATGTATGTATGTAATTTTGTCTCTCCTATTTGTAACTTTAACTTAATTCTATGACTTTAAGGAGAATCACATCATCATTACATATAGTAGTTAATAGTAGTAGTATTCATAATATTCTCTTCATCTTCTTTGGTTTGTTTTTTTTTCCTCCTGGAGAGACGAGAGCACTAAAAGTTACTCCTAAACAACTTGAACTCCTTAGCACACTTTAATTGGAGTAGGGAGAGTATGGACCCCAACTCCAGGTTTTGTATAATATGTACGTATTTATTTAGCAATAATTTGTTTTTAGTTTTTGATTAATTATTTTATATTTTGTAGCACGTGGTGGATTGTATCACTAGGGTAAGTTTTTGGATTGCTTAAGTTAGTATTGTAAGATTTGACAGTAACAATAAGGATTCACAACAATGACGCAGCCAAACTTGCGGATTGAGACATTATACAGATTAGGGTGACTCATATTAATGAGGAAACTATTCATTGGGCAAAAAAACAATTTAAAACGCCAATTATAACCACATTAATTAACTAGTTAACACTGAATAGAGTTACACATCACTTGAACTCATGCACGCTGGAGAAATTTAGTGGTTCAAATTTAAACCTTAGAACAAAGTATGTAAATTTTGGGCGTCTTTTTGCAATTACACATATCTCAGCAAATTGCTAATGCCTGCACTGCAGAAGGCATGCACGTAACTTACCGGATTTGATAAAGTAAAATGTGAAAGGATGGAAACTTTTTTGGAATTGAAAGCAGTCTTTTTCCACGTCTACAAAAAGTGGCAGCCTAAGCCAGGAATTGGAATTTAAATATGAAATGTGATTGCGGGAAAATTAAGAGAAAGTTTTTTGCCTTACAAAAAGTAAGAAAATTGCTTTCTCCTCGCCTACCAACCAGTCATCATCCTGATGAAACGCAAGTTGTCGAAATTGAGACGAACGTACGTCTTAAAGTTGAAATTTCTCATTTCCTTATTAGCATATATACACACATGAGTTCAGTTTACAGGTATTTCAGCCCATGTTCGTTTTTATAACTGACATGTTTTGAGAGCTGTTCTTCCTTATAGCCATTGCCATACATTAGGCTTCAAATTTCTGAGTAAATTCAACCTTTCCACAACATGACGCTCAAAATGAACGGAAGATCGGGTCTGGTTTTCTGGAGATTTATTTCATGTGGAGAATTGCTCTATTGGCAAAAAAATACACATCTTATACGTGTACGACTTATTCGCGTTACATGTGTAATTGCAAAAAGATGAAAGTTTAAAAGTTGACTGCATTGGCTAGAAATGTAAAAGTTTTGTCATACCATTAACAGATGCGTAAAAAAGTAAAAAAAGAAATGCAATGCACGTAAAAAGTAGGAAAAATAAATTAAAATATTAGCCGGAAAATGGAGAGTGCATGGGTACACGTAATGTACTGTATTATGGAGTATGGTATTTGCAATGCAATGTAAGAGTTTTATACAAAATTTCCGTCTTCTTACAATTTAGGCCAGAATGCATCCTCCTCGAAGGGCACGATGCATTGAATTTCACAACAAATTATAAATTTTAAATACCAATTAGTATTATTGTTTACCTGGACTGTTCCTTGCGTTCCCTTTGACCTTATGCTAATGTCTTACATACTAACTCAAATGTCGCAGCTAATTACAGAGACCACACATCTTACAAATCCGTGCACAGGTAAGGAATGAGAAGATCTGAATGAGTAACTTGTCCGCACATCATCATAGATATGGATAAGGTGACGCAATTCTACATACATATGTAACATACATGGATTCCCTCACAATAATACATCATACAAATTGGACTTCAGGAACCCAGCCCAAAATCCTTTGATGAGGAATCCATGCATGGTCAGTCCCCAATCATCGGCTAAATTAGAGCAAGTCTTTGCAAATACATTAGTTCTAAACCCTTCAATTTGACTGGAACCTCGGGATTCCCAAAATTAGACAATGGAATTTGAAATTACATTTGTTTTTGGATTTGAAATCCAGCGCTATGAGCGGAAAGGAATTGTTTGATTAAATGAGAGGATTAGTATTACACATCCATTGGTTTCGAGGGAAAGATATTAATCTCATAGACTTTATACACGCGTCTAGTAGCCTTACAGTTAGTAGTGGGTATGGAATACGAATACAGTTTAATTATTTCATTCCTTACAGCAGATTCATCCTATTTCAAATTTGGCGGGTACTTTCGGGACTCCGATTTCACTCACGGATGAATGAATGACCGAATGAATGGGGATTGCGAGGAAATGTCGAGTTGAGTAATGGCGATTTATTCGCACACTACATTTACACAATAAATATTTGCATGCGAAATACAGCTGGTTACATTACATAAAACATGCATGCAACTCCTTAGCTCAATTTTTAAATGTTGAACGTAATGAAAACGTTAAAAGTTCAAGGTGATATCTATGTATATTCTTTAAAAAAATTAATATAAACTTCAGAAATTATGTAGTCAATGTAAACAAAAACAACTAAAAATTAACGGGAACTATAATTAATTATCAGCACATGTACGATCAGCACCATTAAACAAACATTGACTGACCAAGGAATCACATACGCGACTGACTGATTGAGACGACGCTACAAATGGTCCCTTCAATCGCAATCTCACAGTAATTACATTCGCAAATCAATTTATCCTAAATGCAATTTCTTAGCTTGAGATTCGCAATTATTGGTTTAAGTTTGTTGAACCACAATTAGTTAATTAATTAATTAACAAGGTCCGCACATTAATTATGAACAAATTCCCTTCATTCCGCTTCCCACAAATGTCTAAAATTAAGTTCATGTGGGTAAAAATACTGCACTGGTAAGTTCAGAATGTAATGGTTGATCTTTGACCTGACCTCGACAACACCTGCATTCCTTTCGCGTACGTTACGCAAGTATATTGAATTTGAGGGACTAGTATTTGCTAAACGAAGTTAGTTATTTGTATTGTATTTCGTATTATTATTTACATAAAAACCATTTGAAGGTCAAAGGTCACCCTGTAAGTGATGTGACATGACATCCAGGATTTGGAATCCTCTTGACTTTTGATTTCAGGATTTTGAATGGCGGACAAAACGCCTTGGTTGGATTTCGTGTCTTGGGTGACCTTTTCTTGGAATCCTAATTCAGGAGGGTTTAAGCGGCCAAGGATTCTTTGCGTGAGGCCGGATTACTAACCGCGGAGGAAACAGAGGAGCCGCGGTGTTGGAGATTGAGCTGAGCCAATTTCTTGTACATGAGTGAGTTTACGAATCTGGGGTAAGAGTCGCGATGCATCAAAGTGAAGATTTGCATCTGAGCTTCATCAAATGTATGGGGTCCAGGATCAACCATGTTTTGATTCACAACCTCTCGCACCCGAGAATCCAAGCTCACCTAAAAAAAATCAATAAATTAGATTATTTAAATAAATTGATTAAAAATCAATACAATTTTAGATGATTTTATACATAGAATTGGCCAGGGGTTATAATGAGTTCCACAACTCTATTTTGGCCATTGTAACAATAATATTGCAAAAATAATCCTCTTGTGACAATGTTTTATTAATTGGCTTCCAAAATCCTATCTATTCGCAGCCACCAAACAAAAGCTTAACTCTACAGCACGAAACGTCGGAATTTAATTAGTGTTCATGCCCATATTCAAAAGTTATCGATCCCTTCAAATTTGCTGTATAAATGATTGAGTCATATCAACCCATTTCCTTCCTCATCCTGTTTACGAGGAAATACATATTCGATTGTAAAAGGAAAAGCTTAAATAAATACGACTCAAACCCACTCCGCCGCGCCGCGGCGCCTAACGAATCCAAAGTTTATCACATTACGGAATTGAGGATTAACGAACTGTGATAGCCAAGCCGCAGCCACAAACTCCTTTCCTTTGCCGCGAACATGGCGGCACGGCGGGAGCGGCGGAAACCCCATAATTGGAAGGTGGAACAATTTGAGGGTAATTAACAATGACTCAACCCATCATCACGGAGTCAACTGACAATGGAACAATTCAAAATTCCCTCTAGACAATATTCTATGCTCAATAAGGCCAGGCCAGGTCAAGGAGTTAATTCACATAAGGCGTCGATCGTCACTAGTATTGATAAACTGAATGCACCATGTACTATACGTAGCCTAGGATTTAGCATTACTGAGTTATTGACTTGGGATCGGAGAGGAAGATCTGTCATTCCATTAATTCCCACCAAATTCTATCCCCCCTTCCACAGCCGGGTTAAATCCGATGGCCCCGAGTAAATCACGCATTAAATCCCAAACCTCCAAAGGATCCAATTTATACAGTACGATGTGTGAAGGGGAAGTTGGGATCCTTGAGTGCAGTCCCTATCTCCGGGAATTCCGGAATCATGGAGAATTTCAAACGGCCGGAGGATATATCTTCAACGACTGACTATGTACGACAATGTTTGTTCATGGAAGATCAGGATGTGGTTTATAAATAGACTAAGGCAAGCACCTAGCAATTTATTCCCCTTCACCTTCCCTCCACATCAATCTTATGTACGTACCCAATAGGAAATGCTAGCAACGGATGGACAGACGCAGCAGTTCATTATTTAAATGGAATGACGTCTGTGGAGGTAAATAGGGGGAGGCGGATTGATTAAGTCATTACCAATGGAAATATGAGAAAAGGAATCCAGTTTTGGAATATTTAAAAAACAATCTATTGAATAAATACAGGTGCATTGAATTGAATGTCTTATTGTACATAAAAAGTGCTGTACTTTGCAGCACCACTTTGTGCTGCAAAAAAAAACTTTCTCCCCTTACCATTAGAAAGCATTTCGTAAATAATTTAATGAAAACTCCGAAGGAAAAAAGCGGGAATCCGCGTGAGATGAAAATTGTATTACACGTCCTGTTTGGAACTTTAATTTTTACATTCCAGAGCACTTAGCATGGAGCAAGGGTTTTTACCACAAGACCAATGGGATGGCTGGGCCGATGAAAAGAAAATGGTTAATTGGAGTGGAGAGAACGGAGGAAGTGGAAATGTCTTTCCGAGCTGCTCCTGCTTTACCTAATTACTTTCCATCTGCAAACAGAATTTTGGAGTTGGTTCCCTCAATAGCGCAACCAATCCTTGTTAGTCACCACAGACCCACCAAACCCACAGTCCCAAGCATTTAGCATTTCATTTTAAGTACTACGCTGCTCGTGCTTAATGAAACTTCCTAAAAATTAGTACTCTTGGCAGGATGGATTTTTTGGGTCCAGTCGTCCACAGAAGAGAATTTGAATGAAAAATAGAGAAACAAAGCTCGGCACGTTTGAAAAATGCAAAAATTATACATATTTAGCCACCCCAAAATTAAACTAAGCTTCGACGTCGAAAATTTGTTTCGACAATTCAATTGTTAAAATGTCAATTGCAAAATGTCATGTAAAAATTGAGTTAGTTTTCATATTTTTGCAGGCTGTTCCATCCAATTAAATAAAAAATTCTAAGATTCGCCTAATTTTCAAGTGGAAAAAGGCCCTGTTCTAACCATCGACAACTAACCGCCAAATTTCCCGCTGGATAAATCATCCGCTCAAAAAATGTCACTTTGCATATATTCCTGTAATTTCCTTCCTTCCTTCCTTTATAATAAAATAAAATTCGGAGCGTCAAATGCAAATTGGTCGTCTCGCCACGCTGCGCTGTGCCAGCTTTCCCCTAGCCACGTACGCACGCAGAGCCTTGAAGCCTCGGAGCAGGGAAAACCTTGACTCGCGACAACTTTCGACTCCATCTCATCAAAATTGATAAAGGAAATACAACGGTTCTTCAACTTGAATTTCCATCCTCATGCCATGCCTTCAAGTCATTAGTCAAACCTGCAAGGTACAACCCGCCTCCCATTTTCAAAGTGCCGCGGGATGTAATTGTCTTCCTTTCAATTTTAAGGTGGGCTTGTGGATTTTCCAAGGGTAGGGCATGGGCAGAAGAATTCGAAACCTGAGAAAGCACCTCGATTGACCCGATTTGCACGCGCCGCGAAGGCAAGGCATCGCAGTCTTCGCTTCGAGGTATTGATTTCTTCGTGGCGGGTGCCGTCGTACCGTGTGCCTTGAGAAAGTCTGGAACTTGCATGGCAATGGCACGTGTAGGAATCGCCGCCGTTGCCGTGTGTATTTGTCCGCCCTCTCAAACCTCAAAGACTCAACCCCGCACATTCCAAGAATAGAGGAAGACGAAGGAATTGAAGGGAACAACGAAGGGACCAATTCGGAAAATAGCACATACACATGACAACCCCCATTCGTGCATAATACAAGCCAGTATCTTCTCATAATAGATAATGAAGGAAGCAAAACTTAAATCAAACTTTGATTGCTGGAGTGAAATGATATAAGAGTGGGATGTACATAAATAGCATGGGTATTGCATGTGAGATGGATATTAGTGCCATTTCATTGGCACGTGTTTTTCCACAATGTACAAATTTGAACCGTTGAGCTAATCAGGGTTTACTTTAAAATCGATTTATATTTCACATCAAATCCATTTCATTGGCACGTGTTTTTCCACAATGTACAAATTTGAACCCTTGAGCTAATCAGGGTTTACTTTAAAATCGATTTATATTTCACATCAAATTTAAACATATACACTCCACAAGGTAGAAATATAATGTGGGGACTAATGTTGAACATACATTCCGGCCAGTGTGTAAGGGTAGAAGTTCATGACCCTTGGAGACAACAGGAGATGAAGAAAAGGCAAAATACTTTTTTTCTCATTTCGCCAATTCCCTAATCTACAAAAGACCCACGTACACTAATGTACTTTTCCACAGCACATTTCCATGGTGGCTCCGAGTAATCAATTTCTGTACGTACATGTGTGGCGGTACACACTACGGATCACAGAATTAAACAAGAAAACGCGGCTGTGGTGTGCCGTAAGCCTAATACTTCGAAAATTTTGATTTTGGAAGCTTAAAATGCTCCAATTCCATCCATAATTTACTCCGACAAACGTAACCTACACGTACTCGTACGTTAAACAGGATTTCGCCACCAAACGCAAAAAAGAACCCACCCACCGGATTCGGAACACAAACAAAAACAGCGGTGGTAATCCACATAAACTCATAATTGCAAAAAAAATTGAGACACGAGAAATGAAGTCACCCTACGCGCAAGTGCAGGAGTGCCAAAAGTTTGCATGTAGTGTCCGTTTAGTTAATTCAATCCCTTTAATCCCAACTGAGAACGTCTCCTTCAAACAAAGTTGACTTGACTGAACAACTTTGAGATGGATGAGCTGAAACACACCAACTTGCATGGACGACCGCATACCTGCAGTACATTTCACATGTTGATGTCAATCAAATGCGAAGACTTACTCAACTTGCACGTACGTTATGTATTTTGAATCCGCCTTCCCAACTATACGGATGTTTACTATTACTCCTTCGAAGGATTCCCCTTGTATTTACTCGTGCTCAGCACAGCGTGTGGCAAAAGTT
>JAAXYW010003328.1:0-12028 GCA_036851895.1 Orthonychiurus folsomi | reverse complement strand
AAGAGAAGTTTGTACCCACCGACAACCCTGTGCAGTGCTTTATTTTTGTTTCTGCTTAAATGGAAATTTTTTCTGCCGGTTTGGATTCTGCTGGTTTGGAATTTGGATTCTGCCGAATGGAGTGACCCGTTTACTTTACTTTGGCCTCACTACAGGATTCTCGGATTCTGCATTGCACAATTTGATTTGCATAGAGCGAGCGCTTTGCGGCGGGAACCGCAACAGATTTCAAGACTTTCAACCCGAGTAAATGTCAATTGATCGGGTGTTCGTATCTTGGAATTAAATTAACAAGCAATTATATTTGGAATTCGACTGATAGATATGTCTGACTCGGAGTCTAGTGAGTGTGACTGGGAAGAAGTAACTGACGAAAAACCTGAAGTCCCTGATGAGTCTCTTCACAGTTTTCCTATTGAAGGAATTAACATTACCATCCCAAAGGACATTATAGCAGGGCGAAAGGGTAAACGAAATAAACATTTCTAATCCAGAAGAATCTACTTAGTAATGGGATAAGGGGCTCATTAATTTTAACAACTTAACTTTAGTAGTTTTAATATTGAATTATATTACTCACTGACCTAAATTTTTCGGTTTGCATTTTGATTCTGTCAATGTTAGCTTGTTGAGTCTTGCACTTGCAACGTGGTAGAAATTTAAATTGTTTGAAGTACAATAGCCTACAGTATTAGGGACAATTTAACCCTGAAAAGCTGATCACATTTTTTATTCTCAGGTAGGAAAGAGCTGGACCCAGCTGCTATTATTCGACGAAATTTGAACCGTGAAAAGCGAGAACTGCAAGCTGACCTGCACAAAGTCAGCCTATTATGTTTACTTGCTCAAGGCTTGGGCTACAATGAAGTTCTACAAAATACGGATTTATTATTCCTCGCAGCGTCACCACTCCAGTCCAGTGGAGCATCTCTTCCAAAACATGTGGATCTCATGTACATTGAAAGACTTCTGAAATGGTTCAGGGCAAGGTTTCCAGTAGTTGGTGACTTGGAAATACCGTACGACGACCACCCTTACCTGATATGTGTTGAAACTCTAACAACCAATTTAACTTTTATGTTGAGACAGTTTAAGGTACCACAGAATAATTACTTGGCCTTCATTTTAGTGTTGGTTCTACGTTCTCTGGGAATGAATGCCAGATTGATTTGGTCTCTTCAGCCATTACCATTGAAGCCCAAAAGTGAAGACATCCTTACCGTAAACAGGCAGGGAAAAAAGGCTTCAAATGAAACTAAGTCAAAAAAATCAAGTATTCAATCTCAGTCAAGCTTTGAAGCCAGTCAGGGCTCTGCAGGTCCAAAAACTGTGCTAAATGAAGAAAAAAGCGGGCAGACCTTTAAGGGCAAGATTCCGGCCAAAGCAGACAACGCAAAGAAAAAAGACCAAGGACGAGGCTTAAGCGACAAGAATGTACTCAAGGAGGAAATAGTTGTAACCAGTGATTCTGACGATGAACCTAGTTCCATAAGTGTAAACACAAAGAGGGCTCGGAGCACAAGAAGCGCTCCAAGACCAGCGAAAACACTAAAGGGAGGAAGCGATACTTCTGCGTCAAACCCAAAACAGAAACTTATTGCGGGAAAATCCTCTCAAGACGAAAGCGCTGGTTCTCAGGGGTCAAGCGCAAAGACCACAAATGCTAACAGAAAGCGTATTCTAGCTGTCAAGAAAGATACTTCTGTTGCGCTTAGATCTTCACCTAGAAACAAAAAACCAGCTCAAGGCCAGAAGCCCAGCGAGCCTATCGAAGTTGTCTCTTCGCCAAAAGGTGATCTAAGTGATCTTATCAGCAAGGGGCAAAACACCAAGCCTGCAAATGCCAATAAGAAGGGTGTTTCAGCAGTTAAGATAGAAAGTCCTAGTAAGCCTGATGGGAGATCTTCGTCTAGAGTCAATAAACCGGTGCAAGATTTGAAACCAAGCGGTCCTATCGAACTTGTCGAAGTGGCTTCTTCGTCGTCGTCGTCTGATCTTGCCAGTCTGAGCGAATCAGACAGCGATTTCGAATCGAAGGATAAAATTGGATGGCGCCGAGGAAAGAAGACTACAAATCAGTTGACTAAGAAAAGAAAAATAACGCCAGAAGATTCCAAAGTCGTGAAGCCTTCACCAAGTAGCAAATGTGAGCCAGAAAGGGTAGTCCCTATATCGTTGAAAGCCAAACGTAAATTGGACTTTTGGGTGGAAGTATACCTTGAAGAGGAAGAGATTTGGATATCAGTAGATCCTGCAAATACTGAGCTTTACTGCGATGCAAGTTTTGAGGTAATCAGTAAATTTAATCTGTCACTAACAATTTTGCGCAATCATGAATCACGCGTTAGGTCTAATACGCTCTCATGAATTAAATGTGAGTTTAACTCACATTGAGTTTATTGATGTGCAGATCCAAGTGGGAGTTGAGTTCCAACTTTTCTATACCGTTACAATTCAATCAATTATCTGTTGCTCAAAAATTAATTTTGCATTTGTTTTTTGGTGCAGTCCAAACTATCGCACGCTCCCACCTATATACTCGCCTTTGGAAACAGTGGGGAAGTTAAGGACGTCACTAGGCGATATGCTTCTCTGTGGCTTTCATTCACCCAGAAGTCTCGAGTTGACAGTTATTGGTGGAGAGATGCCATTCGTCCGTTTCGAGGAGTTGTCCGTGCCAGAGATAGAGAAGAGGACGAAAGGCTGGACCAACAGCTTCTATCACTTCCACTACCCAAATTTATTAACGAGTAAGTTTTAAGCCATCAACGGTGCTCTTTGCTAATTAAGTCAAGCTGATACTATGGCAAGTGGCAAATCCCGAAGACTTAATAGTTGAAGGCACACTAATCATTGTTTGCTGAAAAGTACACTGAATTGTGTAACTTTATTTGAATTTTAAATCATTCACATAATTTCACATAGTTTACGCTTTACTAATTTTCTAGGTAGGTGACTTTATAATATACTATGAAACATTATGTTTTGTAAGGTAAGGTGTTATCTAACAATTGATTATTAAGAATTAGAAAAGTAAGCTGCCCCGGACCTATTGAATTGACATGCTTACAATTAGATTTATTTGAGAAGCATTGACTGGCGAAGGTAACGAAGTGCCGCAGGAGTAGGATTATTGAATATTTACAACATGGAGTGGAATGATTCTCATCATTACTTTAACAATAAGACATGACAGGTCATCTTTCAACTCTCTTGGGTGTTGGGCCATTCCTTTTACTTTTGCAATGCGCTACAGTCTAGTCAGGCAAATACTGTGATCGACAAAGGGGGTTGGGCTCATGAGAGAATTGAGGGCACTTATTACAATTGTTGTTATATGCATTTAACATCCTGACTATTGTCCACAGTTATAAAAATCACCCACTCTTCGTGTTAAGAAGACATTTACTCAAATTCGAGGCCATTTATCCGCCAGAGCCTGTTCCGGTCGGGTTTATAAAGAACGAACCCGTGTTCGAGCGCAGCTGTGTCAAAACATTGCATTCCAGAGAAGTTTGGCTGAAAGTGGCGAAGACGGTACGGATTGGTGAAAGCCCGTATAAAGTTGTGAAGGCGCGTCCTAAGTATGTTCGGGTAAGCAAGCAAAATATGTTTGTTGTATTTGAAAGTTTATTTACTGCGCCTATGTAAAGTATTGATCTCCATTCTGCATACATCAAAATACAAAAGTATGAGAAAGGATGGGCCAATATTTTTAGGTCCGGACTTTGATTTTGGATTTGCTAAGACTTATTTATAATTTAACGTGATTTAAAGTTAATGTTGAACATTTGTTCATCGTTGAATAATAATTGTCAATTATGGAGTTTTTATTAACGATGCACTTCCTGTTTCTAGTCTCAGCGTGTATTTCATATGCATGACATTAGTTCGATTGCAATTGATCATGATCATGTTACATATTTGTTATTTGTTAACAGATGACCGGAGAATTTATTAAAGATCTACCATTGGAATTGTACGGAGAATGGCAGGTGGAAGACTTCATTCCTCCAATTGCGAAAGACGGCATTGTACCACGCAATGGATTTGGAAACGTCGAACTTTTTCAAGAGAAAATGCTACCAAAGGGCACAGTTCATCTAGATCGTACGTTTTTATTTGAAGGTTTACTCTCATTAGTTTGTATTGAAATGGTGTATAATTTACTAAGTGTACGTATTTGTTCTTTCTCAGATAATGAGAGAGAAAATTAGTATTTGATCAAGTAGCATTGTCCAATTCCAGCTTCACCTTTCAATCTGTATAGTTAAAGGCACACTCATTGATCTAAATCTGGAATTTTCTATTTGCCGTAATGACTAGAAACAAGCCTTTTATAGCCATTCGTTGGAAATTGTTTTTCTTCCCATCATTTTTACAATGGTCCTCTTATAAAAAACGAACTACGTACGAACTTCAACAAATATGCATTTTGTTTTGTAGCCCCAAAGGACTACTTCTTTTCTGGCTATTAGTCAAGGATAAATTTGCTTAAGCTTCTTAATTAATCAACGTGCCAAGCCACGATGGATGAGCAACCAACCCTTGTTCATTTTGCCCGAATAAGGATTTACTTGACTGAAACTTGAATGCTGCAATTCAAAAGTTGTCTCTCCTTTGATCTACTTCTCTTTTTGCCCTTTCCTCGCTTGTAATATATAATTATTGTTGTTCTGATTTTACGAAGTTCCTGGTCTTCTTCGGGTAGCAAAAAAGCTGGGAATAGACTGTGCTCGTGCTGTCGTTGGCTTTGAATTCAATCGGGGCGGAAGTCATCCCATTTTTCAAGGATTTGTAGTTTGTGAAGAATTCAAGGAGATCATTCTTGACGCGTGGAACCAGGTAAGCTAAAATCCTCCACAGCTCGCGAACAACTTCTGTCTCATAACGAAAAGTTGAAGCGCTGCTTCAACTCCTGTCGGCAACTTTTCATCTTTCCTCCCTATTCATCAATTGAAATTCAAAAAGTTGTCAAGATGCTTTAATGGGGCACTTTAACTCCAAGAATTAACTCGCATTAATTGTTTACATTTGCACGTGGAAAGCCAGTTCCTTTGAATTAAGTTGTTTACAAAAATACTTCTTATTGTTGCTGTACACGTGGAATATTAATTTGTCTTTACTTTTAAGGAACAAGATGAAATTGCTAAAAAGGATGAGGAAAAGAGGCTGGCGAGGATTTACGGGAACTGGAAAAAATTAATAAGAGGGGTTCTAATACGGGAGAAAGTGGAGCAAAAATACGGGTTAAGTTCTTGAAAGGAAAACGAAGTGAAATGTGTCATGTGCGAATGTGATGTGTGGATGTGCTATTATTCCGCCCACAATCCAAGGGTCGAATGTACCCAACCAAACGACGCTCGGCGGCTGCAGTGAGTTGTGTTTATCCTCTTTTCCAGATGTTAATTCAACAACAGTATTTATTCTATGTAAGATTTTTGGTTGACACTATTCTCATATGAAACTTGAAAACCCTACTCGGGAGACTTTTCGTATGTTGTCTTATTTTTTGGAATGAATTGACATTGTCATTAATTCCGGGATGATATAACGTTCTGTTGTTTAGAGTCTTACCCGAACCTTAAGATATCGTAAATACTCTGTCCTAAGAACGGCATTATTTTATGTGGATTTACTCTGTACGAATATTTCGAATTAATTCCTAGAGCATAGTAAGTGTAAGTTTTTACTTGAATTTAATTTACTTGCTAACTTACTAAAGGAAGCAGAAAAGAAGGAACGGATATCAAAGTTTGCTCTAAAATAGGCCTCGCTGATCTACTCACCTTTGAATAAAGATAATATTATTAATTATATTAATATCAATTATTAATATTGATAATATTATTATTAATATTAATATTTAAGTTTTTGATGTAAATATCTGTCCGTTTGTTTCTCTTTCGGATAAGGAACTTAGATTCCAATTTCAAGTTAGCGTCGGCGCATTGATTTCAAGAGGAAACTATTATTATTCATATTGAAAGCAAAATATTTAATAAAAATCGTGGAAATGTTGATTGGTTCTAGGCTGGAGGGTTATTGCTTGAATGAAGGCTGTTTTTCTGCCTCTCGGCTATTGAGGATAATTTCATCAATCCGATAGCTGCTGCTGCGCCATGACGCGTAGTTCAATCAAAGCTCAGTCCAATCACAAGTTATTCCTGAACGACTGCCGTCGTACAGACATGTATGGGTTTTAACACACGGATCTGATTTATTTCATTGTCAAAGTAGATGACGGAAGTAAAGTGTTCACAGTAAGTACGACAAATAGCCATGACAAATAATTTTTGGAAAAGCACCATTTCCTTCTACCGATAACACTTACAGTAAAGTCAACACATAATTTTGTCAAAATGGATTAATTCCCCTTGCCTTCCTTTTACTTTGTATAATTTTCACAATGGGACTCAACTGGAACTTAGCTTTCAGCACGCCTCCTAGAACGGAAGGAAGAGATAGGTCCTGGATTCGGAGTGCGTTCGATAGTTTCGTAGGACATTATGGTTTCGCAATCTAATATTTAATGCAGCCCTGTGTCTCATTGAATAAAGCTACAAAGTAGGCGCATTATTCAATGCTACTTACACAAGCACCAGCGTGGCACCTGATAACACCTAAACATTTCCAGACGGAGAAAGCGAAGGAACTTTTTGTGGAAAGGAAGTCATTCAAATTTTGCTGGTGGCTATGTTGTATCTGTTGTGGTTGTGCCTGTAATCTCGTAGGAGTTTGTGATAGTTGTTCTGAATGTGTCTTGTTGATTGAGCAAAGTCAAAATCAGGTTCCCCACTCGTGAGTTTTCTTTGAGATCGAACCGAGTACCCAGGCGTCCTTCGAACGGATTTGAGATGTATGGTTGATGACGTAGAAGCCGACTGCTCAGACATTTGTGACTTGCTATCAGAAAATGAAAAATGTATTTTAAATCTCGCGTTTCTCTTTCTCTCAATTTCCGAGTTCATCTAAAGGCCGTGTATGCGCCCCTACTCTTGAGAGGGAATGGGAAAGTGTCATTTGCGAGGGAAAGTCAATTTCTCCATCAACTGCAGGCGGAATATTGAGTTTCGTCACCCTCCAAAACAAACAGTTGAGTTTCGTAGTAATTTGGTTTCCTTCGGAATTAAATTATGGTGAGCTGAGAAAAAGTGAAAGGTCTCCCAATATGGCATTGGACCCATTGGATCTGGCGAGTATCTCATCTCCTGTCACCTATTACCCTATTGGCCTTAGTGGAACAAACACGTGTGGGTGGGCGACTTAATCAGTTAATGGGAACCTTAAGGGAATTTGCAAATATTTCTAGTAGGTTCATGACTTGTATTCTCTCGTTCTTTAAATCAATAACCTAATTCAAATCCAGTGTTTATTTCCCAAATGAACTTTCTCTCTCGTCCTCTCTGCTTGTGTGAACAATCCAACAAATAATCTCTGTATAAGCGGACGACTAAACCTACCCGATAACGCGCATCAGTGTTTGCGATGCAGTAGCACGAACTGCACAATAAACACATTCTCAACCATTTTAGTAATTTTATCAGTTGCGACAGCAATCAGGAGTTTAGGAAAATGGAAGTGTTGAGCAAATCATTGCTCACTTTTACACCCTAGAGCGGGGATGAGTTATTGAGAGTTGGTCTAAAGTTAGATTTGAATACCCATCAGGATCAGGACAGTACTTTAAGTTGACAGGAATTTCCACCATTTGCATGAGTTAGTTCAGAGCAAAAATTAAACATTCAATGCGATAAAGTGAAAGAATGGAATTGGTCTTTCAGGATTCTAAATCGGTGGCAATTCCTCTCGAAACTGTCGCAAACTAATAAATCATCGGATTTCTCCTCACAATTTTAATCCTTCTCCTATCATTCATTAGGCGAACAATCAAACATTGACCTTGAATTTTGACAATGGAGGGTTAGATAGAAAATCTTAGGCAGGGAAAACTGGATGCAGTAAAATGATGGAGCATATTCTGTTCAACGGTTATCAATTAAGTTGACTAGTGTTTGACTGGTTGCCTTTTATGTGAGAATGAAACAGGACAGAAGAGCAGAAATTCATTTTTAGGAGAACATACTCAGCCTGGACGTTGATATTAAAGCACGTGCACACCTCACGGAGTCCTTGTCTTGTCTTCACGTTGAAGCATCCGTAGATGACAGGGTTTATTGTCGAATTGACGAGAGCCAGAGTTTCGACAAATGCCACCACACTTTCCGAGAAGGTGAAGGTATCGTCCGAAAATATCCTAACATTGTACACGACGAAGTATGGGGTCCAGCATACGACAAATGTAATCACGATAATCAGAGACATTTTCATAGTCTTGATCTTTGCTCTCGGGATAACACGAATGTCGCAGGTTTTCCTCAGGAGGGTGGATCCGTCTGAAAGCAAAATGATTAATAATTGACGGAAGTTAATTCATTTACACCGCTTCCTCCTTCTTGGAACTTTCGCTCCCCCCAGTTCCCGCTTATTTCTTCTATTACAGCTCCCGAGCGGGGATTTATGCCCCAATCATTTATACTGATTTCGTTAACATTATGCAAATGAAAAGCTAGGCAACAAATTTCACGCCCTATTCATCATTTTTAAATGTGTTATAGTAAATCCTACAGTAAAATACATAGGGTTTCCAGCCATGAATTTGTATCCAGTTCAAAAGGGCTATTCGCGTAGACATTAATGGGAGAGAAATGGAATTCCTTACCGATGGCCACCGTTTGTTGACAATTCCCTTGCTGCCAAACAACTCTCGCGAGATTAAAGTAGCAATAACTTATCCATATAGCTGGGATAATGAGAACGCTGCACGTCAACCAAACGAAATTCAGTTTTCTCATCCATGGCTCCCTGTAGCCAACGGAGTCGCAGGAATACACATTAGTCCCGTCATCGTGTTTCCTACTGTGAACCTCAACCTAGACACACACAAGAAAACTTACGGCTGCCTTTTGCCTGCCCTCCCAGGAAATTGATCGTGATTAATTGTTTGGGAGCCGAACCTGAACGTAGATAAAAAAGTATGGAAGTGATGAAATCAGTGCTAAGGCCCAGGCAATCAGGACCATTCTTTGGGCCTTCGATGGACTTGGATTAAAGTCGAGTGGTCGGCAAATGGCTTGATAACGATCCCAACTCATCGCCATTAGGATGTACGTTGTGGAGGCCAGTGTCACCACTTGAGTGTACATGATCACTTTGCACCCTGCCCAAACCAATACCACAGTGAGTCGCATTTCTTTAAATCAATTCCTCAGTTTTGAGTAAACTCTAAAATTTACCGATATTCCCCAGCTTCCACTCTCCGTAAATCTAAAATATAGCATTAAGATTGTATTAGAGGTTTTATATAAAATACAAGGATAATGTCGAATTTTAGCATTATTTAGGTACAGTGTGTTGTAGTTCTTATTGTTGTACTATTTGTGGTTTCTAAACTTCCAAGTCTTGCAGAAAAAGAGTGTAGCGGAAATCCTCAGTTAATGAAGCGTTCTTGGATGAAACTCTACAAGAGGTCGTTTCCACTCACAGGATGTTCATTTTGCTCGCGCTTTATTATCCTGTGTTTCTTTTCAGACTGGTTTTACCGGGTAAGTCATGTCATTGGGTCGATGTGGCTAGATTCCCGTTCATTAGGAAAACTGAAAGTCCTGCTTGGTCTGAAGCAGATAATACTTTTGATTCAGGAAAACTATTCATTTAGACCAAAAGCATTGCTCTGAGCAAATAGACTCATGACAGAGAGTCCGGAATTTGATTAATTAAAATGAACGGGCTTGTTTAGTTCTTCTCACCTTGGAAATGAAAATGAAATGGATTATGTTCATTCCAGCTGTTTTGAAACATTTTCATATATTCCTGGGCAAAGGTGAATCCTAGCCAGAAAATAAATTGATTTGAGTATTTTTAGATCAAATGCAGGTTTGTGTTCACAGGTACATCCTACATGACGCTCAAAAGCCTAACTCGGAAAAGCCATCAAGTTGAGAAGTCCCTCCTTGCAATATCAATTCATTTTACGACTCGGGGCTACGAATATGCCACTATTCATTTAGCACGTATTCCTTTGATTCATTTGAACCAGCTTGAATGTGTTTTGATATTTGGCAAGTTTTCAAACGAATTCAAAACCGACAGAGCAGTCAGTCCTTAATCTTGGCTTGGAATCTATAAGCTTATTTAAAGCGACTGTCTTGAATCACTCATTACTGACACGTTTATTTGCAATCCCTGCTTGTTGACTAACTCAGAGGTCGACATTTTGAAGGTTAATACGTCTACTACACCAGTTTGATTTTTGTAGATTACTTAACCTCGCGTTAACGTCTCAAAAATTGTGTTGGAGCTAAACTCACAATCATTTATCAATTGCATAAAGTGAGAGTAAATAAAGTCATTGCAGTTTTCTCCGCTTATCCAAAACCTTCCATGCGATTTACCTCCAAAATAAGTTCCGAAGTCATCGTAATACAGCAAACCGCCAAATCCCCCATAGCCAGATTGATGATGAATACATTGACACGATTTAAATGTTTGTGTGAGCGTGAACAAGCAAGGATAATAATAATTACGGAGTTGCCAATCAAGGACATAGTCATTAGAACAGACAATGTAATCACTCTTTGAATTCGAACAGCTGTCCAACTGGATTCCTCCTCGTCATAGCCATCCACGCTAAAGTTTTCCGTTTTGTTGTACTGGGAGCTGTAATTACCGTAATCGACGAATGGCTCCATTTCACTTTAACTTCACTGTTTTTACGTGTTATACAAAGGAAAGCGATGTTAACGCGTCAGTTTTAATTTCCCAGGACTCCCCTCTAATCGTAGCCACTTGTTCGGAGGTAAGGTGAGTTTTGAAAGGAATTGAGGAACACACGCCCCTAATATAACAAGTCAAATTTATTTTCTTGTGGGCAGCGGGCGTAACCCGATATCATCCGGTGCCAAATCAATATTGGAATTTATTTGTGTCACCCAGGAACCCGCTTTGGAGCCTTCTGCTAAATTTTGCATATGAAATTCCAACGCTTAGCAAAATGCCATTCCCTGTGAATGCGTATGGAAGATTAATGCGTTGAAATGGAGAAAAGTTGGTTGAAGAAAGGTTTTCGGCTCTTGTCCTTCGCGCTCAACCATCCGTTGGAATGAATGGAAAGCCTTAAAACCTGAAGGAGGTGAGAAAATTCTGTTTGGAAACACAAGGAGGAAACGCTTTAGCCTTGCTTGCCTCACCTTTGTTCCTTTCCCGTCAGCGGAATTAAGGAGGAAGTCGCATCATGCAAATTTTATGCGGGCGTTAGCTAAAACCCGATGATTTAGGTGCTCTGGCAGTTTCCCCGCTGATCGGTTAACCGTTTTTTGAGGAAGGTTTGGAACTGATGACTGAGAACAAACGACGGATCACGGGCACTCGAGGATGGAGTTAAACGGAGGGTGAAATACGTGTGCACTTACAGTTCGTGTGGGTCGGACTAGGGGAACGGTTCGTGGCAAACTAATCAAGAATTGCGGTGTGTCTGGCACCAAATGATGGAAAACCCGGCTCCCTAGGTGCAGACGACTTGCGTGGCTTTTCCCTTTCTTTCTCTCCTGCCCGAGTCTCCCGCGCCTCACAAACTTCTTTCCCGTTGGGGGTGGATTCCATGCATGGATTGCCCCCGCTCCACCAACGGCAAACTGGAAAAATAATTATAACTACCAATCGATTCTGATGACGTAAATAATAAATGTACACGAAAATTACATGCTGTTTACTGACGCTTTCGTGTTGGCAGATCTTTTGGCTTACACATAAATTAATTTGCCTCATTACAAGGCTTCGACGAGGGTGGATTGCATTTGGCTCTCTGGAACAACATGATACTATAAATTAGAAAAGCAATTTGCTATTTTCTCCTGCCACTACCCTGGAATACATAGAAATGGCCCACTTGTGTCCTGTTCGTTCAAATCCAAATGAAAGTTTGAAGATGTGATGAGGTTCAGGGATGGGTAAAATTCCTGTTTTGAGA
>JAAXYW010003327.1:0-12030 GCA_036851895.1 Orthonychiurus folsomi | reverse complement strand
CAATTGATTCATTGGATTTGTGAAGGAGTGAAGGATTTCTGAACAACGTATGTACTTTGTCACTCACTCTCCACCACTTCATTCTGCGACGCGGTGGGCCGGGGCTGGGGTGGGCGGGTTTTCTTTCGTCGTCCGTTCCATCCCGCGCCGTGCCGCGTCGGAAGATCTTAGCCAGACAACACGGTATGGTACGGCGGCTGCGGCGGCTTCGCTACAAGTAAAATAAAGTAATGGGAAATCCTTGAGTCGTGATTTGGAATTGAAGGATTGAGATTGAAAGTGAAGGACAACCGATCCCTATAAAGGGCACGGCACAAGACACACGTTGAAATGCTTTGAAGATTTTGGAATGATTCAATTCTCACAAGGCAGGGATGTCATTACTGGGATGGGAGGTATGGATTTGCATCTTGCATGCACATAGGTCCAAACAAGTGCTGCTGGAAATTCCGGCTGTGTAAAGTAGTTCTAACTCTTGGGGTAGGGATCCCGGCGGATTTAATTCGTCTGAGAAATTAAGATGAAGAAAATTAACAAACATGAAGCGAAATGAGTCACACACACGTCTTAAGCACCGTGGTTTTAAAATTTAGAGTTACTCAGAAAAGAGATATATAATACGGCTGGCGACTGAAATTCTTTCATTTTACTCATAATTTTGAACATGTACAAATATTGAAGGGATCTACAATTGAATTAGCGATCACCTAAATCAGATAAATTACTTACCTGTACAAATTCTAGTGATTTAATAGACATTCAGTGGACTCCCGCCCCTGCCTTCAAAGTGGAAGGAAGTAGTGGTTTTTCCCCTCCGCAGTTTTGCCTTTTATTCACCTGTTTTTGGAATCCCCCCAGTTTTGTATACTGTGGTTTTAAAATTTAGAGTTACTCAGAAAAGAGATATATAATACGGCTGGCGACTGAAATTCTTTCATTTTACTCATAATTTTGAACATGTACAAATATTGAAGGATCTACAATTGAATTAGCGGTCACCTAAATCAGATAAATTACTTACCTGTACAAATTTTAGTGATTTAATAGACATTCAGTGTACCAATAAATATTGGTAATACTTCCATGTGTTATATGTACATTACACACTCAGCAACGGTAGATGCAAATCCCTCGCATCAATGTTTAATTATTTTTATTTTTATTTCAGATGATTGGACGACTTCAAAAGCCCGTACGTGGTCAGAAATTAATCCAAATCCATCAAAGCACACAACTTCCCAAGTAAATATCTACTACCAGCAGTCTACAGCCCGCCACCCCCGCAAAAATTATTTCAAGAACATATAAATCCTCCGACCGACCGGGACTGCCGACTGCCGACGCCGACATTGCACAAAGGATCCAGTCAGCCAGCCACTGCACTTGCCGTGCAAATAGACTACCCAAGTTTAATTGTGCAAACATATCCCGTTACTTTACATTCAAACCCATTTGTATGCCACTAATTACGTACATCCCTCCTCCTTCTCCAAGTGTTCTAATCAATTAAAGTCCGAATTTAATTAAAACTTGAAGAGCGGTGCGGTGTCAAAAGAAGATCCGACCGTAGATTCCCTCAGTTTTGATTCCTTTGTTACTTGGTGAATTCAAACGTCTTCTTTCCCGCCTAAACTTAAAATATTGCGGGTTTAGTGATAAAGAAAGAGTGGATTGGACAGACGAACAAAGTGGATCCGTTCCTCGGAAGTGTCGCGGTGCGGTCGCTCAGGCAAGGTCACCTTTTTGGCGGGAACGGAACAAAGGAATTGAGACTGCGACTACGACGCGGTCGCGGACGCTGACTTTGAAGGATAGAAGTGACTCGGGGATAATCAAACAGACGAGGAAGAAATTGCTCCCAGCTTTAATTACCGTGTCGACTCCACATTAATAATATGGCGGAGTTTTCCATGGATGAAGATTATGGCGGGGGCTTGGGCCCTCCGATCCGATTTGAAGATAATACCTACCATCTTTGCAGTAATGATACTCATGACAATTACACCCTCAGCTCTATCTTTTGTAATAAGACGTATCCTCATCAGCCCTATGGAATGCAGGTACGTACAGTAGAATTTGAATGCAAATTTTCAAAATTTGGTCCTACTACTGCATGTGTTGGGCTTAAACTCCAAGTGATTTTTGATTTATTTTGAACCGAGGAAGTACGGTGATTAGGTTGTCCTGTCGNATTAGGTTGTCCTGTCGCCCGGTTTTGATTTTACAAACTCAATTGTGTGTGACAAAAAATTACAGTTTTTTTTAAAAAACTTGGTCTACTGCATCGAGTTGGTATAAGGAGAAGGATTTTATTTATTTTGAACCATTCAAGTATAGTAATTAGGTTTGCTTTAATGCTTCATTTTGCTTTCAGTATGTTGAGTGAGTCAGCTTCGCCAACTGCTAGGTTTTTGTTGCAGAGAGTTACGAAATTTCCGTGCGCGTTCAACTGCATCAAGATGGATTTAAACGTCATTAAAATTTACTTATATTTTAAGTCGCTTTAAAATGTGGTAGTTGAGTTGTGATGTTTCCAATCTCTTGTAATATTGCAAATTTGGTCTGCTGCATCCACTTGAGTAGGGCATAAACTCCAACACATTTTTCCTATTATTTTGGACTTATGAAATCTCCTGAATAAGCTGTCTACTTCAATAACAAGGCAATTCACGTGGGTTTAAAGAAAAAGTGAAGTTCTATCCAAATTAGACGGGAGAGCCCAGTTTACGTTCATATTAGGGTTTATTTTGAAGATGACAAGAATAGGGAACAGAAATAAGATATGTGTCCTTAATTAGATGTTTTTTTGATATGATTATTTTTTCAGAATAATGGGGCCATTTAAGGTGGGTAAGTCACCCACCTTTACTTGAACGTGTCCTGATTTACATGTTTAGATTCAGCGCCTATCGCCAAGCTGACCATGGTAAAAGGGTCTTAGCCCCCGCACACCCTTTTCTATTAACCAAATGACAAATGGAAACCATTCAAATGAATGAAAATGCGGGACGTTGCTCCCGTGCCCAGTATTGTTATCAAATTCCCAAGAACTTAGGACTCACATTACATTAGCACTGCATTATCCGCAATGCTACATAATTATTGTTGTTTGGAATTTTGTTGAACAGGACTATAATAACTTCGAGAAAATTCCAACATGTATCCAAGTTAGAAATAGTAGAAATCCAGGTGCGAATATTAGCTTTATGTAAATGCGTAATTTGCACAAGAAAATATCCAAAATCATCATTCAAAATATTAATTACCTGTCCGGATCACAGAATTTTTGCCTACGAAATATTTAAACACGGCTATTAATGGAAAGTTTCCCCTCTCATTTTGATTGACATCTACTTAATCAAACCCGCACATACTTACGCTACGGACAGGTGGGCCATTTCCATGTTTTTCTCATTTGCTTCCTCGGCAGAAAAATCCTATTCCAGAAGGATTTCTGGAAAATGTCAATGTCAGCCACGTACGCGGAGGACAAGGCGGGGCACGAAAAGCAAGCAAATGGTGTTTGTCTTTGTCCTCATTCCTCGTAGCAGGTCTTTTTTTAATGGCAATGGGTTTGTCAGGCTCCCATGTGTGCAGCCATGGGATAAAGGATAATGTCTTCCTTTCTCAAGTTTGATTTGTCATTAGGATCCCCCCGTAACTCGTAAGCCTTTCTTCCGTCATGCGTGGGTGGGCAAAGCAATGGGCATAGGCACAGGCACTCAACATTTTTTTTTTGCTGAATTGACGGGGAAAGTGGAAAAATAAACTAGAAGAATGAGGCAGAATTGGGGGGATTTCACTCCAGTCATACAAATTCCATGCAATGTGGAATTCCATCAGTTGAAATTTACAAAATACAAAGTTAGATTTGAGCGACATTCGAACTATTCAAAATTAATGTTCAGTTTAAAACACCAAAGAAGTTGTTTAGTCTAAAGGCTTCGTAAGCTTATTTGCAAAGCAGAAATCTTAAGTTTTCAGATATTGCAAGAATTAACCTCCCTACTTGCATGCTCAATGCAGTCAGTACAAATGCTGAAATGTATATCTTGAATTTCAGTGGCCTTTCTGGTTCATTTCTTACCTGCTGATTTAGTAAGTGCATTTCACGTACGCGCCCGTACAAGCTGCTTGGTGATATATTCTTAAGTGCGTGGCAGAGTCGAGTCGGAGAAAATTACATTGGTGAAAGTGTCCCCAGAATAAATTGAGAAACTTGTTTGTGTTGTCTCATTACTTTAATGACACCGCCCACACATAAGCATGGCCAAGTTTTTTGCTGCGTAGTATGCTACACAACATTAAGAGAGAAAAAACTTAACCTGAGACTGAGACATGGGAAGGTATATGCAGAGCAGAGCAGGACCGGATTCTAAAGTAATGTGTATTCATTACTATACTTTTAGATATTCTACGTACGTCTTCGTAGAAAAGGTAATCCCCTTCATAGGGTGGATTTCTTCTAGACAAAAAATAACGGTAATGGTTGAATGTGAATGGAATATAAAAAAGAGAAATGTCGAGGTTCGCATTAGCATAGCAAGACTGAGCAAAAATGCAAATTAAAATGAGGAAATTAGAATCGCCATCAACAGTTCTCTTATTTTCCATTCATTCCAATTTTATTCTAAGCTTCTCGCATTTGGTGTTCAGTATTACCAACACGTTATGACTAGAACCAATGCGGGCCGAGGCAACTGGATATAGTAAAAGTTAGGTGTTTAAATTTTTATTAAACTGAGTGGGAATAAAATTCAAATTTTTACATGATTCGGAATTCATTGGGTGCATTCACTAAGCAAGATCCCGTTAAAAGATAAAACCAAATAACATTATAACTCAGAATACTGATATTCTCAGTTTGGAATCGTTTGGATGCACTAATGCAGAAAAGAGTACACATATCACATTGTCATCATTCTTGCCGTTTACATTTGATCATGTCAGTGTAGTAGGCACAACATTCATCTATGCCATCATACGTTGCAAATTATCATGGCGTCAAAAATTAATACTAATCCCAACAATTGCCTCGGTCCTTGAAAACCATACCAACCTGGCCGTATTTCTACAAAGAATCTTTTTTTCCTCTGAAATTAAACGTCATTCTTTGGCTTACACTCATGCTAACGTGTAAATTGGTAAATTTATGGTTTCCTCCGTCGTAGCCGCCAGCACTTTGCTTAAAGTTTGACTTTGGTGAGAACCCACAATTACATCTAATGAAAAGTCAGACTTGCCGCCAAACAAATCACATATTTTACAGTACACTGACTGCACATTGCACAGTACAAAAAGTAAAAGCACTGGTACTCGGTAAAAGTAAAAAGTTAGTTTTTATATGCTCCACGGAGTGGATGGAAATGAAAGGGGACTTTTCATTCCTTTTGCTTTTGCAGTAGTGGTGGGACTGATAAATGATGACAAATGGGTTGGAATTACTTGGAGGCGGTAAATAACCGTGGATGTGGCCATGGGTGCTTTAACCAAGACAAATTACTTTTATTATTGTATTCTATTTGAGCAGGAGGGGTTTAAAGGCAGTCGAGTGGATAGTGTAAGCGAAGTGTAGTAGGACTTTCCTTTGTGTACGGCTTTCTCCTTCTCAAGAGGAGCATTAGTGGGGGAGCAGCACACGTTTTGATTACGTGCCGATGGGGGAGCCAGAGCCCCATTCCATGGAACCTTGTTGTAATAATGCAATTTTAAATGCATGTAAACAGTTCCTGGGATCGGATGCATTTTCACTTGGGAAACAGGGTAGTCCTTCTAACTGATGTTGTTTCGAGTGGATTCCTTTAAAGTGGTACTTAGCACCTAGACTACAGTCATCATGGCATACATATATGAGTGGGTGTGATACACATAATACGTATGTTTTTCAAGAAATCAAATTTGTAAACGAAAACTTAGAATTTGTATAACAATGTATTTGGGTCGCCAAAAAACGCAAAAAGTTTTGGTAAATGTATTTTTAACATTTCCAGTGTAGTTCCCTTGAAGATTTTGCCATTTTTCTACATTAAATATACAAGGATCGTTTTCAAACATATTCTTACCAGACTTTGCCAAAATTGCTTGGGGTATTCCAAAACGCACTTGCCTTTCATAACTTGAGAGTGGTTTGTTTATAACCGCTACATATAAAAATGGCAGTCGAGGTCGAGTTTCTAACTTATTTGCACACGTGTCATAAAACTTGTTAGCAAATTATTTATACCCATTCACATGTAGTTCAACATATTCATCATCATCTTGAGAGAGAATTGAGAACAACCATGAAATTAAAAAATAACAATCGCCGCAGAAATCACGATTTTACCGAACGAATAAATCAAAAATTCATAAAACCGGGCGAACGGCGGACGTAGCTTTAACTTGTAACTTTCATACTTTAGTTACAAATCCCATCCCCACCAGAACCCACAATCCTTGCACCACCCTCCACAGCCAAGAATCCCGACCCCCTAGTCAGCAACATATTAATTAAATTCTAATTCAATTCCATTCCCCTTGACAGGACTACAAGGAGAACAATGACTTGCATCGAATCGTTCAAGTCGTCGTCCCAATCCTCTTTGGGATAATTTTCATCGTCGGTCTATTCGGAAATGCTCTCGTCGTCATCGTCGTCGCCTCCAATGCCCAAATGCGAAATACAACAAATCTCCTCATCATCAACCTTGCAATTGCGGATCTCCTCTTCATCATTTTCTGTGTTCCATTCACAGCCACAGACTACGTCCTCAATTTTTGGCCATTCGGTGAAACCTGGTGCAAAATGGTCCAATACCTCATCATTGTCACCGTATACGTGAGCGTGAATACCCTCGTCCTCATGTCCGTGGATCGCTTCCTTGCCGTTGTGTATCCCGTCCAATCCATTTCCATTCGGACGGAACGAAATACACTTATGGCTGTCAGCATTACTTGGATCATCATCCTCCTCTCTTGTCTACCGGCATTTTTGGCCCATGGTCTGGAAATTGATCAGTAAGTAACAATAAAACTTTAAAATTTTAAGTACAGTTTTACTTAAGTAAGGGGTTAGTCAGATTCGAAATCCCACTACTTTTTTACCCGAGTTTTGGAAAATTAGGAGGGATTCAAAGTATTTAATCGCAAAATTTTGTGGAAAAAAAGAAGCTTAGAAGTTCAGGTAAATTTGGACAAAGTGGGAAACCCGTTTTTTAAGTACAGGTGACCGTGACCTGGAAACTGGCCAGTAGTGAATTACTTGGAGAACTACTTTGTTAATTAAGTGATGGATTAGTCAAATTAGGAATTCTGACGCATTTTCACGTCATTTCCGCAAACTGCTGCTCCAATTTTTATCCAATAATAGAGTTTAATTGCAAAAGTTGCTATAAAATAAAAAGTTTTCAAGTTCAAGACAAATTTGTGTGAAATTCTCAAAATCCGTAAATCCGGCGAGGTTTAATTTGTATGTACAGGTGGTAATCTTGTAATTATTTTTCAAATCATTTACTCATTCAATCCCGCTCCGCTGCACTTAATGAGATTGAGATCAGAAAAACTTTTCCTTCCCCCTTGAGTCTTAATAAAGAAATAAGTTTTTGGATGATGGGATGAAGCTGGGAGGCATTGCGCCATTACTTAAAGGATCCAATACAAATTTGGTAGTGGCAGTGAGTGGGACAGACTATGTACAACTACAATGCAATGCCTGGAATCCAATAGGGAAAACTCATAACAGCCGGTACACATAAAGCGTGTTTCTGGTGCTTAGTCCTTCCTTACGTTATCCTGGGATTGAGCTTGAGGATAAAGGAAAAGTTTTGCAAAAAAAAAAATAATCCTCTGCTGCCTCTTCCAGTGCAGTGCAGTGCCGCCCTATTACAAACTATGGTAAACTTATACGGTGGGATGGATGGCGTGAAATGTAAGTTTAAGCTACAAGTTTTCGTTTAAAGACAAGTGGAATTGTTAGTTACGTGGACAAGGCGAGGAAGAAGTTTTAATGACTGGGATCTGTGTATGTTCCCCCCTTTATTTTTTGTGATCTTAAGACTTTTTTTAAGTAAAGGAAGGGTGAAAGTTTTCATTTTGGGTTTTTCCAAGTAGAGTTTTTGAGTTTTGGAAAGTTTTCCAGTTCCAGGATTGGGGAATTTAATCAACCCCTTGGCACTACTATAAATTAAGGGAACATGTCAAGCTGACGCTAATAATGATTAGGAGTACTTTAATTGCTGGATTTTAAAGAAAAACAGCTAGTTTATGATAATTGACATGTAAGTGTTAGTGTGTGGGATTTTAGCGTAAATATTCTGATTGATATAACTGCAACTACATGCACATTTCTAAGAACCAAAGAGGAATATAAATTTTACTGCGGTGTTGTACAGGAAATGTGAATAAGATAAACTCTTCTTACGTTTCTTCTCCTTTTACTTGAAAATTTAATCATTCCTTGAAAGGAAAACAAGAGTGGGAAATTGGAAGATGGAGAATATGAATATTTCCCAAGGGACTAAACCGTCGCGTCAGCGCTGCTGGGAGGAGCAGCGGGTTGGAACAGTGAAGGCATTACTAAAAATATGTGCACTTATGCCGCACATGGTCCAAGTGGGCGGAACACAAGTGCCAAGGCACACAAATATGGGAATAAAATATTTGTTTTAACTTTTCAGTCTGGAAAGTAAACTGAGATCCTTGTTTTTCCCGCATCTTGCAAAAGTGCAAAATGTTCTGATACCATTTGTCCACTTTCCGCTTTCATTTTACACATAAAGTGGAAAACTTGATTTCAAATCATTTTGAAAGTTTCTACTGTTTTCGATGGGATTTTATTTCTTAAAAATAATGGTGGTTTACTTTTTGGAGGGTTATGAGCTTTTATGGGTTAATGTTGAGTTGAGTTTAGCTTTGAGCTAACCTGTACCGACATCTGTATTTTTATACCAACGCAGTCAGTATTTATAAATTTATTGAGCGGGGGATTTGAATTCGATTTTAAAAATCAATTTTAAGACATGTCCACTTCCCATGAATCATTCTAGTCGTAGTTTTCGCCTGCGTAATTTTCCCTTCTAGTGTATTCTGTTTGATGGGACAGTTGGGATGAGGAGGACATCCAGCACTCCACGTGATCCAAACGTGAGAAACAAAATAAGTGAATCAATAATTGGTAATTGAGTTCACGAGTGGAATAGCAATCAGGGTCACGGAATTTGTTTTGGATCGCGTCGCGTCGTACTTTCTTCTTTCCCGTGTCGCAATGTGAGATGTGTTGTTTTAATCTTCTAAGGGAAAAGTCGAGCCCCTTCGTAAATATTTCGACAGGGAGGTCGCTTAGAATCTAAATTGGTTCCGTATTATTTTCCTCTGCGTTGCGTATATGGACCAAGGCTTGCATTAAGATTTGCAATTCGTATGGCAGTTTTTCCAGGTTAGGCTAGACGACCCACTTGTGTGTGTGTGTTGTCTGCCTTTGATGTGAATGGATTATGCGGGGTGTCCCCTTTGGGGGAGAAAGTATGGAGTCGTTCTTAAGTTCACCTCACATCATCATCTCATATTTAAGAAATAAGACACAAAATAAATTGTGTGTGGAATGACGGGAGTGGGATAGGCATCAAATCACGACATGTACTGGTCCTCGTATCGTAGGAACAAATCCAATCTTCCATCAATCTAAAACACTTGCAAATCTTGTTATTTTTCCCCTTCTCCAGGGACACGACACAAGTTGGAAGGTAAGAGAAAACAACACCGACTTCAACCTCATTTTTATAACAATTTAACTTTCAAATTTGAAATTTGACACAATCCTCACTCACCTTGACTCGCAGACTTCAGTGAGTTTGGTACTCAATTCAATGATTATGCTTTACAATACAAGGGATATAACTTTTTTTTCAGTTTTCTCTGTACAAACCACAAGGTGCGGTTCTCATTTAAACAGGGGCGTTTGTTTAATAAAAATTTCCGTATAAATCTTATGGAAATTCGTAAGATATACGATGTCGCAATATTTTTAGGACGCCAGGGAAAGGAACACCGCGGAAATGATTGATCTATAGCATTAATTTCTGACAGTAATCAAAATTTAAAAAAATTTAAACGGATTTTTGAATTCAGCAATACATTTATTAACACACATGGATGTTTTACATAATTAGTAGTTGGTTTAGCAATAATTGCATTCATTGAACCGCGCCGGCGCACTTAATTGCGTTGGTTTTTCCATGCACACAGATAAATGCTCGTGCTGTGCTCGTGAACCTTATGTCCAGGATTAACCTCATGCCATGTCTTATTGCACAACAGATACATAAGTTAGGCTTTGAAGAATATAGGAACTGAGGTGAAACGAAAAATAAGGATGGGTGCTTTTGCCTTGCCTCGCCTCCTTCGTCTTCATCTCAAGAAAATAAATAAAATTTGGCCTTAGGAAAAGGCCGATGACTCATTAGGCGGGTTGGCGTGGAGCGCCCTTAAAAGAATGAAACAAGATTTTTTCGTGTATTTTTTCTTAAAAACTAAACTTTAAATTCTGTGCTCGTGAACCTTATGTCCAGGATTAACCTCATGCCATGTCTTATTGCACAACAGATACATAAGTTAGGCTTTGAAGAATATAGGAACTGGAAACGAAATATAAGGATGGGTGCCTTTGCCTTGCCTCGCCTCCTTCGTCTTCATCTCAAGGAAATAAATAAAAAGTACACAGGAAAGGAATGGAAAGCAATTTCGAGGGAAGCAGGAAATAAAAAGGAAGCCTCCAAATCCACATACGCATACGGACGCATTCATGAATCTATAGGGAAAGGTATTGAATTACTGTACTTGGATTTGTCGTTTTGTACTTTTGGTGGTGAATGGAGAAGAGAAACAAGAGATTCTACCTTTAACCGTATCCTCACAACACGACAACACAACCAATAGCGATCACCATTATTCTGTGTATACTACAATACATACACAAGATATAGGGTGAAAGTAGGCCCAAAACACCAGAACAAGAAAATTCAGACACCTTGTCTGTCAAACAAAAGTAGTGTTGTGTTTTTGGAGTCCCTGAAGGATCCTTCCCTGCAACAAGTAACTTTCGCCTCGTCGCGCCAGTCGACAAGTCATGTATTTCTCTTCCTTTAATCATATGATGGAAGGGAAACAGGATTTGTTAGGGGGGATAAAGCAATTTAATCAAATCCTGAGGCTAGGGCTCCCGACAGTTTTACGACGGCGACGCTTCTTTGTGTGACAATTTCATTTTAATGAAGGAATTAATTTAGGTAATTGGAGGAGGAAGAAAATTAAAGGCTTGTCTGGGTGCGCTGCGCTGTGGAAGGATTTGGGTTGTTTTTTATAATGTGGGTATTAATCTGATTAAAATGATTTATTTGGACTCAGATTAATTATTTTTTTAATTGGAATTATATTATTCTTTGAACTGGAGTTCATTGCATACTGTAACAAAGTTTGTAGCACGATATGAATGCTTATATTAAATTAAGTAGGATCCGCAACATTAAAAGTAAATATAAATTAACTTTACTTTAGCCCATGTAAATAATTGCAATGTCTCATTGTTGAAGAACTCTTGTTCAATTTCTGAAGAAGTGGACGCCCACCCTTGAAGATAATTGCAATTTATTTTGAAATTTCTTCCCCAAGGAGTAAATTTTTGAATGTACATACAAATATAAGGAAATTCAACTTATTTATCAATTCCACATCGAGTCCACTATGCGATAGGGATACGCGATACGGAAAATGTTTTAAAGAACACGGAGGCGAAAGGAAAGTTTTTGTTTCCAATTCGTATATATGAACTTTATTAAAAGTAAATGTATTAAAAACAAATTATTTGTGAGGTAGGTTGCACATTTTTTAAAAAAAACTTGTAAGCACCCAGAATCATGTCTTCCCCGCGTGTACTGTAATACATAGCTGGTTAAACGTGCCCTTGCCCTGATTTCTAAGAAAATGAATATAAAGTCTGAGTGGATGGAAAGTTTTGTTTGTCGTACGTGCGGAGCGGACTACATATTGGTTTTGTTT
>JAAXYW010003326.1:0-12032 GCA_036851895.1 Orthonychiurus folsomi | reverse complement strand
GGGGGGTGAAATGCATACATTAGTCGTACTTTTCCGTACGACCGCACGGGCGCGCAGCGTTGCTATGGGCGCGGCGCGTGCGGGCGGGCGGTGCTCGTTTCCGCCTAATGAAAAACGAGGTTTCACCGAGGCTCGAACTCGGATTAAAGGATTCAAAGTCCTATGTGCTTATACCGCTTATAAAATTTTGTGGGGTAATTGTTGCTCTTGAATAGTATAATGTTTATCAGTAGAGAATAGGTAATAAAACATGAGCATCACCGTCTGAGTTTGCTATCTTATATCTGCTAATATATTTATTGCACCCCTTTGCGTTATTCCACTGACATGATTCCATCCTGCACAGCTAATAATAATAATTATGCTACAGAAATGTTATTTTTATGTTTTCCTCACGCAAAAAGACACCGAAAAATTTTAAAGGATAGATATTTAACAATGTGAGATCTATATAATGTTTGTTAGTAAAGCGTTATTTAAAGTGTAAATGCAAATACATGATGGCGCAATTAATGAATAAACGAGAATCCGCGATGGTGTGACCGTTTGAATGTTTTCTAAGTATTATTTTTTGTAGTGTTATGTTGCACGTTAGATACAGAATTAACGTTTATGTAACTCTGCCATTGCCCAAGCTAAAAAAGGTTTACAGTCAACTAAATTATTTAGCTTAGTTACGTCAATACGAAATGCGACTTAACAGGCACACGCTATCCTAATACAAAATTATTACTCGTTAAAGTTGCATTTTAATTCAAAGTTTGTCCACTAATTAATTTACGGGTAACCCTATATTAGCGTGCAACTGCAACTAAATAATTCAGAAACATTTATTAAAACAACAAAATAGCATCTGTCGTCCGAACCAAGACGTTATCCAAAAATCCCAAATAACTCTCTGAACTCACAGCCGATACGAACGGGTACACTTGCATTTCTACATAGAGGCAAGCTCTCAGGGTTCTCCCAAAGGCCGGGTCATTTGGATACATCTTCAGCCACACTTTAATATACTGCTTGGACAGGGCTACTAAGTAACTGCCTCCCATAAAAAATATGTGCAAGGTGAGTAGGAGCACAAATAAGCAAAATGGATACGAGAGATAAATAAAAACAGGCGTGACGTTAAACAATTTAATAATACCGTAATTAATAATAACCGCCCCGAGCCCAGAGGAACCGACTATGAATGAAACATTCCGTCTGTACAAGAAAAAATTATTAACATGACGATTCATAACCAAAAGCGTCAAGTACATTTTAAATACAACTTCCTTTTGTTTTCCAAGGATAACTGGGTGCGAGGAGATTTGCTCCAACCAAAATGTCGTGCAATCAAAATAAATGATTGGCAAATACACCATGATTTCCAGCAATAAAAGCATGTACCGCAGGATAACAATGTAAACTCCGAAGAAGAGGTATTTGTACACAAAAGAAGTCATGCCGAAGAAGTTTAAAATAATTTGCACGTGGCGGTAGAAATAACGATAGAAGAGGTCATACTCGTGGAAGAAACAGCAGGCAAATAAAACGCTTAAAATTATTGATTCCGTGTGAATCCGCTTGTACCAATGGACAAAAGTAGAATGATTTGACTTCACCTTCTCGTATTCCTCTGGTGTAACATAATTCTCTGCAAATGAATTGTTAAAACCACATTATGTTCTTTATTAAAATGGAAATCTGTAACCCTTAATCCTTCGAGACCATCCCACCTGTAATTTCTTGATGAAGGCCAAGGAATTTGTTGACGAGAGGTAATCCGTCCTCAAGGTATAATTTCAAACACGTACTTAGGATCGAGCATAATATTCCACCAAAATTAAAATAAAAATTTACTGAAAGGGTCAAGATAGGGATTTTGTAATACACAACGTCAATAATTTCACACAAAATCACGTACATGAAAACTGGCGGAAGCAAATACAAAAAAAATGTGCTAATAAATTTACGAATTTCGGATTTTGTTTTTCTGAGCTGAGTTTTGTCAGAATTCCAGTCTACGGGAAGTATGCAGAAGAATATGAGGACGCTTATAAAATATCTGGCTCTTCGCATTGCCTCTTCAGTGAACATGGCGAAGGGATAAGTTTATCTGAAATACTAATACCGGATGGCTGATGGCTTTCTAAGCTCTGAAGACGTCTCCTTGAACTTTATCAATGTTAAGGTAAATTGGGGGGGGAGCAAGCCTGCCTAAACATTTCTATAAAGTATTTAAAAATTTTGCCAGACGTGCCGTGAAAATTTAGACGTTTTCTTCGTGACCAAGGGTTGTGACTAATTCATCATAGTCTGGCACATTATTGTTACGGGCATTCAGCCAAAAATGTACAGACTTTAATTGGCTTCCTGCTAAATATTTAAATTCTCATTTTAGGAGCAGATATAAATTAAATAATGCACATAATGTTTTCGATATAACTGTCGGCAGCATGCTAGGCAATCCTTTACAGCTGTCGGCGGAATTTTCAAATGACTCGGCATTATTGACGGCTACTAGGATTATCATTGGCTGTTGGGGTTTGGTCGCAATTGTTATTACCAATGAATATCACGCGTTTATGGTTGGAGACCTCGTGGCACCATTTGGTTTTCAAAGTGGGATCACTTCCCCCAGACGACTAACTTTCGCTTCTACTATTAGCCAAAAATTACGACAGCTCTCATTAGCGACAATAAACTCGCCGTTGAGACCTACCATTATAGTATGCTTGAAACATGTAAAACGGCAGAGGCAAAAGCCAATCCCAACTCTATGTTCAGTTGTTTCGAAAAATCACGATTTTGGGGATTTAATTGCAAGTTTTTTAATGACGTGAAGAAATTTGACTTAACCGATCAGCAAATAAATCTATGGCGTTGGAATTTAATACTGCCAAACACAAAATTACATAGCACGCAGCCTATGGCAAAATCTATGATCGCTTTCCAGGCCGGTTTCAGTTTATCTTCGGAACCAGAATAAAGCATTTGGCTGCCATTTATTCAGAAATTTCCGATTCTCCAAAAGCCGATTTATCGGAGAGAATTCTATAATGCGGGCTTTTTTGGAGTACACAACCTTGAAAAGCAAGAGCCATGTATTTAAAATGGGAGACGAAAAGGCCTTCAAACAAAAACAATTTTATTGTATTTCCGAACAGTCTCATAACTGGGAATATTTATTCAGGAGATTTCATTTTCTAATCCAGTCAGGTATTAACCACTTGTGTGAAAACAGATTGAGTGAGAAATTCCCAAATGTGTATAAATTGGCTAGTGTAAAAATTGAAAAAAGCAAAGTTGGTTAATGCAGACGAGCAGATTGAATTTCTAAAAGTTACAATGAATTCAAACACGGTTGCAGCCTTCTATATATCAATGCTTACACATGTCTCCTGGTTTTCCCGATTATGTGCCTCCTATTTGAGAATAGGTCGCACGTATTAAGTGGCATAAGAACGGTGGTTCCATTGATCTGGAAAACTGCAACACTGATTGGCTCAGAGCTGTCTGCAATTTTCGGGGTTGTTGTTGTGGTTTGTTCGAATCTTTGAATTGCAGCTAGAAGTTGTTTTTTAAACTTGCGTTTACTCTTTATACAATGCAATCTGGGATTCATAACAGGCTTAGTACACAATCATGCATACTGATTTGATTTACATATTTTTTGTTACCACCGCAGTCAGATATGCACAAGACACAAATAGATCCTTTGCCAAATTGTAAAACTTAACACACGCCGGGGGAAAAGTGCTATTTTTGAAATTATGTGGATAAATATAGACTCTAAAGTAAAATTTAATAATGAGTTATTAATATTTTAACCAAGTTGTTATCTAGTAATCAGTAAGATATCTCAAATGACGAATGTAAAATAAACCTGCAAATACAGTAGAGCGAACTGTCAATAAAATAATGTATGCGGCCGCTCTTAAATTCTAGTTTATAATGTTAGTATGTTAGGTGTAGAACTGACTCATTTGTTAACAATTTTTGGCTTAAGAGTAAATCCATGTCCAATTTATTTCTCAAATTTTAGGACAAGCGTGACTCATTATGTTGTGCGGCTATGACGCAGGTTACGCAATAAACTGGAGACAGGCAGGTCAAAGGAGTCAACCTGAACTCGCTTGCTTACACTTACACTACATTAATTGTATGTAAATGGTGTGTGCTAAATTGTTTTAATTAAACATTCGTGCAGTGTGCCTGCGCGCACGTGTAAATATTATGTTTTGATGTGAGCTCAACGTATTTTTTTTCACGATTTTTTTTCCAGTTTATAAACTCCTTGATTTAACGTATTTTGGAGGATGGTAATATGATCATAATAATAATAATCCGCTTTATGCCGCGCTCGTCCATTTTAAAGTTGCTTATATTATTGACATATTTCTTGAGAAAATTGGAATAATTCAGATTGATAATTGAACGTAATGCTAATTTGCTGTTGAACCACTTTCTTTCACTAGCCACGTAGCCATGTTATGTACGCATTGCCACAATCAAAAACAAACTTGTCTAGATTCAGGAAGTCAAATATACGTTTTGATGGACATTCGGAGAATACAATTTTCGGAATCCTGTTTATCAATTTAAGTTGAAAGTCCAAAACAGTATTTCTGCGAAGTTTGATTTCTCAGAAATCTTGTTAACGTAAAATACGTTCAACTACGACCGTTTTTTGACGCAAGCAATTTTACCAGGATCATCTCCTTCAATAGCAGTCTCAATTTAGATAACAACTGAACGCTAAAATGCAAAGCAACGTACTTTAAGAGCATATAAATACGTAAACCAGCACCGTAGCCTGCATTTTACTTTCAGCTTTTGTGAAAGATACATCTCTCGGTTTGAACTACCGTGCGTTCGGAGAGTTTTAGAAGCTATACCACAAGAATAAATATCACTAAATATTAACTACATCGAACGGACAATGGGCTTTCTTTTGTGTGAACTGTTTTGTTTCGCATCAATCGCTGCTCTTACCTGTATTGTGACAATCGCAAATTGCGAAGTTCCGACGGATTCGCTTAGGAATCCTGAATTAGAAACCATGTGGCAAGAATCCGGAAAATATATTTGGTTCTACGAAGGACACGATCTTCATGACGGAGTTAAGTTTTACGATGAAACAATAGTCGCCGCTTCAGAGGTTACTCAAGTAGTTGTCATTTGCTCTGCCCACTACCCTGTGTATTGGGATCGGGAGGTTCCCAGCGTAAGTAAATTTGAAAAGCGCAAAACATAAAAATCCTTGGATTTCATCTGGGGTGGATTCAGTAGAGGGTTTAAGTCACTTGCCCGGCTTAATTTGCGAAAGTTAAGTCAGCCCGCATTCACGCACCGGCTTCCAGTTTAAGTCTGAAATTCGGTATAAGTTGAGCTGAAAACTTAACGACACTAAAAAATCCGTACTGTTTCTGAGTACGGACGTATCGGATTTTGCCCCCACAGCCAGTCGTACTTAAAATGCAAAATTTTGAGTACATTTCGACTTAATTTTAGTACATCCCCATTAAGGGCAAGTTGGAATGGCTGTGGGGGCAAAATTCGATACGTCCGTATTCTTTAGTTTTTAGGGTGGATGTGGTTTAAATCAGTTTTCCGCTCCGCGCCCACTCAAATTCCTCCCGGCGCCCGGCCCTGACTAATAAACTACACTTGATAGTAATTCATAATTTGTGCAAGTGAATCAGTGCTTGCCAACTTTTAAATTTTTAAACAGTTAAACTTTAAACTAAATTTTAAATTGGCAATGGGAGTGCACGTTCAGGTGAAATGAAAAAAAATCCAAATAATCACATTTCATTTTCTCTGGTAACAATGAGAGTAAGTTACTATTCTAAAATGTCTAAAAATTTAATTAAATTAACAAAATTTGAAGTAAAATTAGTTTGAATTCTGAAATTATTAATTACAATCCCTCCCGATTTGAAGTCTATGCCTTCATACAAGCCCCCTCTGGAAAATTTTTGAACAATAGAAGCCTAGGGCTTCTATTCGGTCATATACGATAGCATATAGTCTAATAATAAAATATGCACAGCAAACACTGCTTTGAAAACGTTATCCTTGACTTGAGGTCTTCACTTTTAAATTTAAAAATTTTGATTTCTCGCCCCGTTTCTATGGCATATCGATGTTTCTCAACATCTTAAGCGGAAAACACTTAAACCTACCTAATCCGAATTTAGTGAATGCGGTTAAGCTCTCGGATTAAGCAGGTTTAACTTTCAGCTTAAACTCGATATAAGTTCGGGCATAAACCAAATATTTAAGTAGGCTGCTGAACCCCGGTATACAGGCTGCATTCCAAATAAAAATGAGTACATAATAATAATAACCATAGGAAATTCTTTCGACGGGGGTGTCGTTTACCACATCAATATTATCAACATCTCAAAGGAGTTCTTCCAATTTTACGGATCCAAACTCCTACATGTACTACTCCCGTCTTCGTCTAGCAACAACCGACGGACGACGAATTACTGGAAGATACACCTGCTTGAGTTCTAACCGACCAGAACCTAAATACAACTCGTTACATCTTCTGGGAAGGTACGGTTTACACTCCACGCACACATAACACTAAAACCCGATAGCTGGATTAAATCTTCATTCTAACACACACACACAGACAAATCTCGAAACTTGATCCATGGGAAAGTGCAAGACTACTATTATGGAAGTACTCGACTCTCCACCGAAAGCAACCGACCTTCCATGACAGTTACAGCGGACAAACTCAACAGGACAATAACAATACCATGCTCTGTGTGTAATCCGGAGGTCCGTCCTAAGCTGTACAAAATGAATAATATTGGGGTACGATTAGAACAGACCTTATGTAAACATTAAGGACTTTATCAATGAAAGATGAACACTGTTTACTTTTGGATAGGTGTATACTGAGCTGAAGGTGGCTCCTGAAACCCCAGATGTTGAATTTGATGCCAAAGTCGGTTTTATTTTGAGTGTGCCGGACCTCTCGGATCTTTATGGAGTCTATAAATGCAGTGCCAGCATTGGAGTGTTATACTCATACGAAACTCTCATCGTAAATGTTTCATCAGGTTACTATTACTATGTTGATTAGCATTCTTGGTTGGGTAATGTACGTGTAATTTAGAGTATTCAAAAATTTCAGAAATTGGGAAGGATTTTGATGGTCCTGCTGAAAACATTCAAATTGGAAAAGCGAAATACTACTTTGAAAAGGCGAGAAGTAGGATAATTTGTTGCTCAAATGGAACCAGATCTCCTAAGATGTACAGAAGTCCATGCCAAACCAAACATGGATGTGATAAAATTTCTTGGCAGTTGCAGAATTATCAGGTTTAAGCCTATAAAATGTCACGTCGATGTACCATTAATTATCAGGATTATTATTAATTCAAGGCAACACATTTTGTAGCATTTTGACAGAGCTGGCTACCGCAAATTAGCGTGCTACCACGATCAGACCTGCAAAAAATTTTAGAGTGTTCAGATGCATTGGTGACGGAATTGATATTACCCGCCAATATTACATTGGTGGAGCAGTAGCCAACCAGAGCAATATCTGTACGTGCGGCAATATAGCAATTCAACAATTTAATGCAAACAAACGGTACATCTTAAAATTTTGTGCCATATTGCAGACTATGATGAGGAAATGGCACGCCTCCCAAAGTCCCAGTTTATAGAAGTATCTCTTCAATCCTCGTCATTGGAAAAGGCCCCCAATTTCAACGTGTTCTCGAGTCAAACAGTTGTGTTCAGATGCTTCCTTTCTACTAGATATTTTAGCTCCGGAAACCGATGGTCTGTAATATATAAAAACGGAACACAGCAACTGCTGCCTGGTAAAAACAATAAATTAACGCTTTAAATATATTGTTTCAAATCATAATGTCTGAATTCAGAAACTGAAAACGAATCTGAAACAATGTTTCACAACTACAACAACGCTGAGTTCCAGATAAGTAGTAATATGACAGCTATAGTCTGTCACGCGCCATTACTTGACTCAGTAGGCTGGGTTGACAAATCTGTGAATTTGAACATTTCGGGTATTCAAGCATACAGTTAACACAAACACGCTATAAATGCTGAACGCTTCCATAGTTTTTTCGTTTTTAATGTTAGATAGAATATCTCCAAAAGTTGTTGGTGCAACAACAGAACACATCAAGTATTTGCTTGGTGAATCAAATAAGGAATTGTCGTGTGAAATACAGGGCACTCCTAAACCAGAAATTTTATGGACTAAACCTTGGACCGCAAAAGAGTACACATACAGATACATTGTAAATTTAAAAAACTTAAAATTGCTTACTGCTATTTGGAAGTCATTTGTAAGGATTTTTGTATTTGAATTCAGGATCGTATTTGGAACAACATAACAGCAAATGTAGATGAGTTTCAAACAAACAGCAGTAGAAAACTGAAATTTAAAACTGTAATCCAAGCCATGGAAGGCAACTATTCCTGTGTGGGAACCAGTCTCATTGGAACAACTGGCAAATTGATCATTTTAACCATTGAAGGTTACCCCTTAATTATGATGCCTAATTTCCATTGTATTGCAAAATGTAAAACTTACTTTTTTTAAAAAAAAACACAGATCCGATGGACAAATCTCATAGCACGGGCGATTACGGATCTACTAATGCGGAACTTAACACGGAAAACATTACAAGAACTTCACATGTTTGGGCAGATGCAATTGAATTGAATCATGAATCGTCTGGATCGTCCACAGTTTTACCTGTAATGCTGGTAATCGTAACATTTGCGTCGCTGGCTTGTGGGATTGGACTTGTGTTCCACATATTTAAAACAAAGATGCAACAAAAGGTTCTAGAAGACTAATGCCCAAGGCGCACGGCTCACTTGGAATGGGTCGCAATCAAATTGTCATTACGAAACCATGGATATTTGAATGGAAGGACTAACGACGGGCTTTTGTAGTAATTGCAGCTTGTCAAGTTAAAAGTATAATAGAAATAATGAAATAGGTTGAGTCCAATATGTACACTTTAATAAAGTTTTCCAAAATATTTGACTACATCACACATTATTACTGAACGAATAATCTGCCTCCATCCATCCAACCATCCTTGCGTCCGCCCTATATTTGTTTTTTTCCCCCAAAACGTAAGTTGTACCATTTGCACCTTTTAAGTGGAAAACGGCGCGGCGGCGCCATGACTCAGCGCAAGGGTAAACAAATTAAAAAAACAATTAAATTGATTTTATCACTTTGTTGGTGGAAAGGTAATGTGTGGCGAAGGCTGGGTGTGCTTTTACATTAAATTTATCATGTGTGTTAAAATGGAGCGAGAGATAAGGTGAGCTTTTATATTTCATTTCATTTATTTTGTGGGTTGTAAGTAGGAGTAGTTTGGAGTGGTGTTGATTGTTGATTGGTTTTTCATTTAATTTACTTAGGGTAGAAATGATATGGTGGGCTATTTGATGGGAGCGTGATGGCTAAGGTTTGAAATGGTGAGGATATGTAAGTGTAGTATTGGGAAGAGTTGTGGGTCAAATTGTATATTTAATTTAAAAAATAAGCTCATGTACCTTACGCAAATAGCTTTGCTAAGACAATGCCATGCACATTTTGTGCGGACATTTTAAGTCATGTTTTTCAGTTTCAATTTTAGGTGACCATTATTTGTGCATGATTGGTAATTTTGCACGTACAGCATTTTTGTTGCAATACATAGCACGATTAACAAGGTTATTTCTTGTGTTTGTCGTGAGATGCTGAATTTGATAAACTACGTGTACGTAATAAACAATTCACATTCAAATATGTTGGAAGAGAGGATCAGTGGATATGATGGTGAGACCCGCCTCAACACTATATTGTACTTGGCAGTGGTCAATGTCAAATTGTCATTGTGCTCAAACTCAAACTGTACCGCCTCTTGTGTTCTTTATTTTCAAAAATTTTCAAAAATTATCAAAAATTATCAAAAATTATCAAAAATTATCAAAAATTTTCCAAAATTATCAAAAATTATCAAAAATTATCAAATTTTTTTAAAAATTATCAAGAATTATCAAAAATTATTAAACAATTTCAAAAATTATCAAAAATTATCAAAAATTATCAGTAAATTTCCACGAAGCCGAAGAGGAAGGAGTGTAGATTCCTGCGCTCCCGGACTTTGGATTATTTTGCCCGGAAATCTGCTCTGATTTGGAAGGACAACCGTGGGATCACCAAAACCTAAGGCCTGGTCATCCGCAGGAGTCATTCGATTTGACAGAGAAGCCCTACTTTTTTTAATTTTGCGTTTTAAAATTCTACAATTTGCTGCATTGGGTCGGGTGTACTTTAACACAGCACCGGCATCGCATCGCATTGCAGGTCCCGCATTGCCTAACATTGCTTTGCTTTCCGCTCAGCTGTTTGCTGCAGTGCATGCACCCGGCCCGACAAATCTATGGCCACGAAGAATGCTGTAGTAATTAAGCTGCTCCCAGGTACTCGATTAATCGACTACCTGGTCGAGCTTGGAAAATTAATTGAACCAATAAAAGTAACAGATGCAGGCGCTCGCGGCCCAGCTCTGTACGCTTTCTTTTTCTCCGATGAGGCAAGCAGTGATGCGAGGATCGCGGCTGGCGAAATAGAATTAAATGTGGTGGTGCTTCTAATCCAACCGTTTGTGTCAAATACTCGCACCATTTTTTTGCGAAATGTTCCGCCTGGCACCTGTGCCTCGGAGAAAATGCCACATTTTTACAATTTGGGTAGAATTATTAGGCAGGTGGAAAAAGTCCCATACGGCTCACTCCCGCCTGATAGGGCCCACGTCTGCTCGTGGATCCGAAAATTAGTCATGCAAGTGCATGACATTAGTAAAATTCCTACTAATTTTAAAATTGATTTTGAATTGCGGCAAGTTACCATTTATGTGGATTTTGGAAGGAGGAGGACTGGAGCCCCGCCCTTCCAGCCGTCCCAGCCGCCCGAACCAAGTCAGCCCAATCCAAACCAATCAAACACGCCCAACCTGCATCAGTCTAACACGCCCAATTCTTCGAATCCCAACCCATTTCGGACCTTCAAGTCACGCCCCCAACGGGGCCCTCAACAAGTGCCCCCACACCCAGTGCAACAAGTGAAACCCCATCAGCGACCCACACACCCGGTGCACAGTCGGATGTGGAAGGGGCGGCTGGAGGTGAACAAAGGAAAAAACGCAAGTCAACCGCAATCAGTCCCCAAAACAAGAAAAATGATTCACAGGAGTGGGGTGGGCGCTCCGAGTGGGTTTACCCCTCCCCGTCAACACCCTCGCCAGGTGGTACACAGAGTCCCGCAAGAAATTTTAAAAGATGACGTGTGCACTAAGAAAACTTTATTTCTTAAAAAGATTTCTGACAGAAAAAGTAATGTGTATTCTTCTTAATGCGTATGTTCATTCCATTGTTGATTATTGTAACTTAGTTTGGAATTGTCAGCCTCCCGTAATGATAAATAACCTTCAACTAAGGATTAATAAGGTTCTGGTATCATTTATGTATCCTAAAATTGGGAAGAAGGCTCGTAAAAATGGAAGCGTAAAAATTCAAAAAATTCATTGTAAAGAAATACTAACTCAGCTAAAACTGTTAACAATTCGTGAAAGGTTAACCATGAAGTTTTTTTAATTTTGTGACGCAGGGTAAGGGCTCAATGCATTTCGAGAACTGGTACAATTCTCTGCTAGAAATTCTAATACTAGAAAAGTGGTGTTATGTCCAAAATTTAAATCGGTATCTTTAAAATGTTCTATCAAATACAGGGCATAAGCGCTCTGGAACTCGTTGGGGTGGAACAAAATACTTTCATCTGACAATACCAAGCTTTCAACTCTTGTAAAAAATTACTTAGTTAAGGAACGTGGAGATGACTTTATCTTATATTAATTAAATATGAAATTGAATAAGTATCTATATAATGTCGCTAGGGGGAGAGCAGCCTTGTGTTGAATCTAGTTGACATTTCAATAAAACTAAACTGAAACTGAAACTGAAACTGAAATTGAGGAAAACTGATG
>JAAXYW010003325.1:0-12040 GCA_036851895.1 Orthonychiurus folsomi | reverse complement strand
CTTTTTGGTGGAGTGAGTGGTGAGTGACTTGTTTTTTTGGTTCATTATCCGATCCACTGGACAATTGGTACCTGAATTGCAGTTGTCAACAACTACAATTGTATTGTGTACGTGGGGATGGGGTGTACTGTAATTCGAGCGGAAATGAAGAAATACTTGTGTGCGTGCAGTGATTTTATTGCAAAGTGTGTTGGGCATTTTCAGTTTTTTAAGACATTATTGTGAAATTTCTCCAGATAATTTGATTTTGACAATTCTGATGAGTCATGAAAATTCGAAGTTTAGCGACTAAAAAATGCGTAATTTGCCTGAAAAAGATTCATAGACTTGGAATGCAATGAATTCTGAGTGCATTTTTATTGGAGAGCATTAGATTTGGCTCGAGAATGGATCCTATATTATTTCCCGAAAAGCAACTCAAAACTTGACTTCCGAAATGAATTTGCAATATTCTAGAAGAAATTAAAAAAATTAGCCCGCAAATTGCTTTCATATTATTTGCTGACAAATGGCTCAAGGTATGGCGCAAAAAAAAGCTACAAATTAGTTTTTAAGAAGTAATTTAAAAAAGAACAGTTCAAATCCTGGCGCTCAAAGCTACTCTCATCAAATTTTTGATGAACGAATCCGAATTATGGCGCTGCCATAATTTATAATTAATAATTAATGCTTTATCAGGCTCTGCTTTATCACCCCATCAACTTTTTAAAATGTCGTGTTGTATCACAATGCCCCAAATCATAAACCCAATATTTTCAAAATCTTTTATCTTACCTGCCAAGCATTTGATTCGAGGGCGAGGAATGACATATCATGGGGCCAACACCTGGGTGTGGTCCCAGCATAGGGGAGAACGGCGCTTGCTTGATGATGATGATTGCAGCCCGCCATCTTACGGCAAGAAGATGCGGATAGACTCGGCTTCCGGTCACTGCTCCCCACCCCTCCTCCAACTCCGCTGAACCAATCCAGTTTAATTGTTTGGGTGGGAAATTTAAATCAAATTTTAAAATATTCAAAATCTGCACTTCAGTCACGTATGTATGTATTTGTCCGGATTTCGCAAATTCTTCAACAGATTTGCAACATAAACTGTAGTTAAATTGTAAAACTCCAACTGTTTCTTGCCGCAAATCCAAACTGTGTCCAATTTGCACTTTCTTGTGTCAAAAACCCGCACTCACGTGTACTCGTGTAATAACAGGGGGTTCCCGGGGCTCCAAAATCCGCTTTATTTGATGTAAAAGCTTGGAGTTTTGGCCTTCGGGTTAAAAAGTCACCTCAATGATTAGATTCGCTGGAAGGAATTTGTCCGTGACTCATTGTCGCCTTTCTCAACGAAGGCTTAAGGAAATTCCTCGTGCCTTGCCTTGCCCAGTGTTTTGTGTGCGTATGTATGTACTATGTATAACGTAAGCGTAGGAATGTAGGGCCGTACAAATAGCTCCCGGGTTTGTTTCTCGGTGTTCAGCTCACGAGTGAAATTGAAGTCCCCGGGATCCACTCCACTGCCGCACCGAAAGATTCGCCCCCACCACTCTCCATGTTGACTTACCCCGGGAGGGGCTTTACCTTCCAAAACTTTCACCCGCCTCAAACCCTTCCTTTCTCCCGGGGAAAATACCCCGCCCGCAGACTCCGCCGACTCCTTCATTCAAAATGGCTCACCAAATAAGAAGACGCGGAGTCGGGCGGGTGCGGGCAGCCAGCCCTGCTTCCCGTCTTTCGAGTGGGAATACTTTTTTTTATGTGAAATGCCATGCCATAGCATGGAAATTCGTGGAATGGTTGTGCTGGCAACCATTTTCAAAGTTTTTGGGAAGCGCGTGGCGTGGGTGGGCGGATTTTGGCAAAGTGTACAGTGCAGTGCAATGCAATGCTGTGCTTTAGCATTAATATAGTCCGGACCGGAGGCGATTGCAATAACTTTGCAAAAAAAAAATTTAGAACCAAAGTTAGAGCTTAGAAAAGTATTGTGGTTAGGGTTTTGGCGATGTCAAATTGAATTTTTGATGTCTAGGCAGTTTTTTGCAACTTTTCTGGGATAAGTTGCATTTTTGGCGTAATTTAATTTCAACTTTTGAATTTAGGCGAAATTTGAAGAACTTGTTAGCCTCATGCGGTTAGATATTTAAATGGGCATCATAGCTAGAATTAATGCAAATTGTGGTATCAAAGCAAAACATTAGCCTTGTTAGTATAATTTCATTAACTAAAAGCTATCATATGGATGACATAAATTTTATTGTAAAATTGGCACAGATTTGGAAATGTTGCAGCTAATATTAAAATGAAAGCATCTTGCTGTATTTTGAAGTCGTCAATTAATTTATTTACAAAAAGTATACAGAGTTTTTTGCCACGGTAAATACAAATGCTATTAATTGTAAGGATGACAAATGACAGTTACCGCAGCACGGGACAGTGCAGAATCTTATCCCACTTCCGCCTAATATTTCATCCGTTTTAATTACCCTAATGCATGTGTAGCGCATGCGTAATCCACAATCTTTCCGGTCAAGAAAATTTGCCAAAGGATACGCCGCAACCGCTCGGATGACATGTGTTTAATATTTTTTGTTTCCATTGCTATTGCTTGGGATGGAGTACACTACCAGAAGCATGAATGCATTAAATCTGTTCAGGTGACATGAAGTTGGGGGATTTGATCATCACAATTACTTTTTGAAATTTATTCACTTCCATGTAACACAACACATCAGACGGGAAGGGTCACACAATTCAATTCCGGATTAAAAAGATCTGTTATCTTCCGCCGCTCACGGAGTTCATTGCTTTGTAATGAGCACGCGCCTTTCTCCCTTCCGCTGTGAGAGGTGATTTTATCAACAAACGAATCCTAACGTACGCAAGAGTTTATCTACTTAAACCCTTTAACTGTGAAATTAGGAGATGCTGATAGCACACGAAGTTAAAACACACTATACGACGACCTGACGCCTGGTTTATCGTTATTTAGAAAAAATGCAAAAATATCAGTAGATGTGATACAACAATGTACTTTTTAAAGATATAAATTAATTCTAAATTGAATTTATCAATGTTCTCTAATTTATTTAAGTTTTCATAGTCTAATATTTGACGAATCACCAAAGCGGTCTAAAAATGTTAAGAAATATTGCCAATTTTGAACATGTCTTGAAAAGTTGCTTTAACTACCCTAACTATGTCACATGCTAAATCATATGAAAAAGCGTTTAATCTGTAAGTATATTTTGCAAAGATTTTTTTTCTGTGTATACCAGGAAGTTGTTCACTTTTTGCATGCTTTCTCGGAATGATGTTGAATTTGCAAATCTGAAACAGTTGGCAGAATTCTGACAACATTTTTGTTAAGACGCACCAAACTTATGCTATATTAACATTAGAAATTGTGAAACACTTTCCTTGCAGTTTTGCAAATCTGAAATCTGAATCAGTTGACAAACTTGTGAATCTTTTTGCGTACAACATACGTGGTGATTTTTATTTACAAACGGCCTCGAAATTATATAAATTTTTTGTAAAATGCTTCTCAAACTTTTTATTCACAATGCATAATTCCAACTCTACCAAACAGTACAGGCACAGGCAGGCATAGGGCCATGATGAATGGTAGTAAGTCGGAATGCTTCGCCGGAGAGTCTCCTAATTCATTTTTTCACTTCGGTAATCAACTATTGTGCTTAATTACTCTGAAGCGGAGACTCACACTTGAGTAATAACTCATCCACCTCTTCTCTTCTTTCAATCCAGCATGAAAAAAGAATTGAAGTCACTCTCTCCTCCACTGCGGTGTGGCTCATCTTATTCTTTCTTGGAATTCGTATCATTTCCTCTTCTCACCGGTCAAATCAAAGCCACACGCAATAATCCATCAACTTGTTTGTTCTCCAACTTCAATACGCATGTGCATTCTTCGCACGGAGGGATTATTACCCTCATATGCCAATGTCTTAAGTTTTCTTGCGGAGCGGACGCGGAGTTGGACGGACAATGGAATTCAATGACTTTTAGGCGCGTGCGCGTGGCGAGGCGTACGCGTGCCGCTTGCTATGAGAATAACGCCTGGTTTATACTTTTTCGCTTACCGTTCCCTTGCCGTGCCTTTACCGTTCCCTTGCTTTTCACTTTCCGAGGAAAAGACGCTTGGCATTTATACTTTTTCCAAATTCCGTGCCTTTACCGTTCCCTTACCGTCGGCTTGCCTGCCATCGAGTTGAAAACAAAGAAAAGTATAAATGCTTAAAAGGGAAAGAGCGCGAATGGTTCAATTTTAGTTGAACTTGACTTTGTTCACAACTTCGATTAATTTGTCTCCAATATTCAAAAATGTTTAACAAGAACCTTATAATAAAAGTGATTCTAATTAACCGGCTGAGGAAAAAACGACTGCGCCACAGATCTGCCTACATTCGTCCAATATTCCTGAGCAGAGATATACAAGGGGACTCAATTCTAATCAATGAGCTCAGAGAGGATCCACATTATCATTTTCGCTATTTCAGGTAAGTTATCTCAAAAGTACTATTTGGTGCACTGTTAAGTTTAACTATTATCTATATCTTGCCAAATTGTTAATTCTAATTTATAATGTTCCTTAGAATGGATAAAGCAAACTTCGACGACATTCTAGAAAAAGTTAGTTCCAGACTCACTCACTCGAAAACTCATATGCGTCCTATATCAGCTTTGGAACGCCTAGCAATCACTCTAAGGTAGAAGGAATACACGCAAGTAATGATAGAATTAAAATATGTCCTTTGCCATCTTATTTTAGATTCTTGGCAACAGGAAACTCACAGGTATCGATGGCACTAAATTATCGAATCTCTCCATCGTCTATTTGCAAGATTCTGAGGGAAACCATGACTGCAATTTGCGAAACTATGACCACTGAATTCTTGCCAAATCCTAATGAAGAAATATGGAAAAGAAATGAGTTGGAATTTTCGTCTAAATGGAACTTTCCCAACAGTTGTGGAGCTTTGGACGGAAAGCATATAAGAATACAAGCACCGGTGAAATCAGGATCTAAATTTTTTAATTATAAACAATTCTTCTCCATTGTGCTACTGGCGGTTTCAAATGCAAAATATATGTTTACGGTAGTAAACATTGGGTCTGCTGGTTCTCAATCAGACGGAGGAATTTTAATGAACTCAGAACTTGGGCGAAAACTTGAAAATGGGACTGCTGGTTTACCGTCCTTCAAAGAACATAAGTGAAAATGGAATACCAATGCCTCATGTTATACTTGGAGATAGCGGATTTCCGCTTAAGGAGTACCTTATGAGACCTTACAAAGGTGATTGGCTACCAAAGGAACAGAAAATCTTTAATTACAGGCTGTCAAGAGCTCGAATGGTGGTGGATAATTCGTTCGGCATAATGCCTGCCAGATGGAGGATCTTCCATTCGCCACTTCAGTGTCAGCTCGACCTGGCTAAGCAAATTACTTTGACGTGCGTCATTTTACACAATTTCCTCATTACTAAAAATGATTTGAATACAATCACAGTTGATTGTGATGTGAACGGAATTACGGAAGAAGGGAACTGACGGGCGGCTACAAATGAAGATAATGGAATGGCCCCACTTCCACGTCAAGGCAGTAACAATTATACTAGTAATGCATCGCACATTCGGGATGAGTTCAGGAAGCACTTCGTTAGTAAAAATAGCCAGGTCAATTGGCAAACCGCTTGGGTTTCACGCACGTGTTAACTGTTACAAATTCAATTGTTAAAAACTTCAGTTTTTGTTTATGTATTAATTTGAGTTCAGATTTTAAGAATAAATCTTAATTGTACAGTGCATTAACAAGGCATTCGTGGATTTTTAACTCNTGGATTTTTAACTCAACTTCTGCGCAAGTCTTGGGGTCCTTGGCGTTCAGCTTTCGGAGTTTGGCAACCATGGCTTTGCCAAAATGTTCAAATTCGTCGTCCACAGTATCAGATTTGGACACAATACTTAGCATCCGTTCTTCAAAGCCGTCAATTCTTCGTTTCTGTTAAGAGCATCAATAAAGTTTACGGTTTAATAATTATTATTATTGTTATGGAGCACTGGAAAATAGAATTACTTACGCCACCAAATTTCGCATGCGAGCGAGGGTTCTGAGATGCCAATGGTAATTCTTTTGAACTTGGGCATGACGGTGGACTTAAGACAGCCCTAACTTCTTGACTCCGTAAAGTACGAATTAGCATCTATTTGGGAATCGTCGATGTTATTTCCATTTTCCTCCGATGTGTCGACTCCAATGTTTTCAAAATTTCTTGAATTTAGGTATATTACATATAAAGGTATATTAGCTACACACGAATGAATATAATTGATTTACTCGTTGCCGTCGTGCTCGCCGTCATCACAGAATTCCATTTACCGTTCATGACAAAAGAACGGGTTGGTCTTGACCCCGGATCCAGTTGGTAAATTTAATTTACGTTGATACTTCAAGTATTGCGATCGTAAGCTTTTCCATAGCATTTCGCAATCAGATGCTGTAGACCATAAATACGTGCGACTCACATTTGTCATACATTCAGAAAAAATTAAAATACCTGATTTTCCCACCACAGTTCCAATAACAACCCAACAATTCTCCGCAACAGTTTTATCCTTGTAATCCTTGTGGTTTTTTTAGTATAGATTTGGATATTTTCGCACCGCCTCGATTAGACTCTCCTCCAAAGCCAATTTTATTGCAGCTTCTTTCTTCGCCGCTTCCTTCTTTGTTGCAGCACCTAACCAAGAAGATGGCATTAATAAAACTGTTGTGTTTATAGTACTCCAACCCTAATTTAATTTATAAACTACCAACAAGCATTTACACTTGAAAAGCTAAATTCACCTTACCTTTCGCCATTATTGTTTTGGGTCCCACAGTTTTCAGTTAGAACGGCACAACGCAACTTTTGTATGTGTAGTTGGCAAATTTTTACAGTTCACAGTAAATTCTAAAGCAAATTGGTCACTTGGCTTAAAATTGTGTGCGAACTGATTGAGATGATTCAAACTTCGCTGAATGAAATCATGTGTTGCACGCATTTGTGCTTCCTTGCCCCGAGCTTGCCGTCGAAAAGTTGACTTGGGTTCAACTTCCAAAAAGCACGGAAAAGGAAAGGTAAAGGCAAGGAAAAGTGAAGTATAAATGCATTCGAGGGAAAAGCAAATTTTTGGGTTTTGCCGACGGCATGCCGTCGGCACGCGGAAGGCAAGCGATTCCGAGTATAAACTGTAGAAAAAAGCATGCCGTCGGTAAATTGACGAAAAAGCACGGCAAGAGCACGGTAAATGGAGAGTATAAACCAGGCGTAAGACACCCAAAGCGCTGTAATATAAGTATTCCTAGGATACAGACGTTTAGCAGGTTAAGAATGCTACAATTTTTGTTAAGATTAAGATGCGCCGAACTTATTAGAAATTGTGGAACACTTTCCTTGCAGTTTGCAAATTTGAAAATTGGCTATGTAGTTTTTATGTGAAACTCTACGGATATTTTCATTTTAAACAAGATTAGTATACTGGGATATTTAAAAGTTCAGTAAAAACTTGAACTTTTTTTTAAAAAAAAGCTAAGTTGTGTTCTAAGAAATATGATTCGGGTGTTTATTCATAAAGCTAGGTATTGATAGGAACCAATTATATCACATTCTAACAGTGATTGTATATACTTTCTCTTGACTATTCTTGATATTACAATCGTATGAACTGTTAACTAGAATAAAGTGGAAGAAAACGTATTTTTTGCAAGAATTCAGAAACCCTCATTAAAATGCGCTGTACTATCATAATATATTATCATTTCCAGTCTTAATTACCCCCGCTGTTTTCAACGGGAAACATCTTGCTTTTGGTCTTTTGTGCAATGGACTGGCTTGGCTGTCTTCATTTTCTTCTTAAAACAAAGGAATTGGATTTTGACAAAGGGAAAGGAACCCAGAATGGAGAAAACCCAAATACTACGTACGTACGACATGTTACGTACTACCTACGTACGCATACGTGGAAGATGAAACTCGGGTGAAATCCTGGAAAGCCCGAACGAAAGGGAAAACGTGGAAAGAGTAAAGAATCGCCGCAAGCCACAATCAATTTCATGAACAGAACACAGTCCATCGTCCCAGCTCGAGCCCTCCTCTTCATCCGTGTGGTACATCTTCAACCGGATCCAAACTTACCCGGACCCGGGTACTAGGATGTACAGTACAGTGTTTATATGTACGGCCAAGGCAAAGCAATGTACAAGTACACATCTTGCGGGATTTAATTGTGTCCCTTGTCTGACTATGTATATAATAGAAATGCGTACATTTCAAGAACTATGTTTTAATATTATACGAATAATATATATAAAACATGCTTATTTGAATTGTACTTAAGATTCTTGCAAGTTTTACTACCTAAATGCACGTTGGAAGCATTATGGCGTTGTTCTGCATGCGAGGCTGCAAATAAAATACCTGTGTGTAGCTATATGCGAACTCGCAAATATCTAAGAGATTTTAAAAATGAAATACAAAAAAAATCTCCCATTCGTGGGAAAATCGAAGGTCACTTATTGGCGGATTTACTTTGTGTGATTTTTCACCCACACCAATGTTCAACCCTTCACCCTTTCAAAACACAATCCCAAAAAAATCACCTCTTGTCAAAACATTGGACACAAACTCCGTCCGAGTAGTGGAATATTTGGGGGAATTCGGGTGAAAATCCAACGCAAGGCAACGCAACGATCCGCGAAACCAAACACAAGACGGACGTGTATTCACCCAAAACCTACCTTTCCTCTTGTTTTCTTTTCCGTCCTTTGAACATTCATTTTAAATGTATTTCCAATTGCAAATCAATCACTCGGATTTCATCACAGAGTCTGACTTGGTTTTTTGTACGTAAAAATGGCGGCAAACTGAACCCTTTAATCTTTCTTGCGGTTTTGTGAAAGAAAAAACGTTTATTTTTCTTTCCCGGAAGATTTTCTGTAAGAAGTCCGGCATGGGATTGACGGTTGGAATTTTGGTCATATTGGTGGGAAAGGGGATTATCATGGCGGGTAATATGAAAAAACAACTTGTAAAAATTTTTTAATTTTTTTTCAGTGAAAAGAAACAGGTTAAAAATTGCAAAACACTACTGAGGAAATCAGCTGCTGAATTTATCCCAGCTCCAATCTATCTACAGCCAATCGATTTCAAACTTCAAAGAATCCTATTAGTTAAATTAGCCGGAAGATTTGAAACCAATTTAACAAAAATATCGCAGATCAAAAACTTTAAAGGGGGAAGCCAATCAGTTCGGCAGAATTTGCATTTGACGTCGACGATGAAAGTTGAAAATTGAAAAATCCGTCCTTCCCCGTAAATTGTTTACGAAATGGTTTTAAAAACTTGAAAGACGAGCCAAAAATCCAGTTAGGATGGATTGGACAGAAGGTTCTTTGATGGGAGCCCGCCGTCATTTGTTTATTTATTCCGAGGGTTTGATTTTCGTTTAAAAATCTGGTTGGGTCCGGACAGAGTCTGTAGCGTAAGCTGTTTGCTTTGGTGCTCGACGACAGTCAAGTGATTCCTTGCCTCATGATTTTAAAATTGGATCTTTTGAGCCAGTGCTCGCAGCTTCGGCTACTGCTCCGCTCCGTTTCGTAAGGGAAATCAAGCATCCTTCATGTTGGATGCCTAAAATCCCATTAATCTGTACAGATTGGATTAAATTCTGTAATAGCCATCGATTTTGAGCCAAACGCCAAACTGCTTGTGCAATGTATAAAGAAATTGTGCTAAAAATATTCCACAAAACACTAACTCAAGTATCCTTATTAATTAATCAAAGTTATGCGTGTAAATTATGACAAGATAGTACATAATATAAATGGATAATGATGTTGTTTTTTGACATGTCCTGTTGCTGTACTTCAGTCAATTACAATATTTATTTTTCAATTATAAGAAAGCTTTGAAAATAACTCGATGCTGCTTTGGAAATTTCAAGAAAAAAGTTTGTATCGACGCCTAAATTAATTTCAGTCGGTTGGCAGTGGCTTTCCTTTGGCGGCTAGATTCAAATTTGCGCATTTCTTTAAAAACTTTGATTACTTTTGTAATCGTTGCTTGCTGTTTTTGTTTCTTTTGCATTGTTGTTTGTTCTAGAATTGGTATCATCTGATTTCCTCGGATCACACACACGTACCTTTCCATCTCCATTAATTGAGAATCCTCAGTTTGAAGTTAACAAGGCGAGTCGAGCCATCCCCGCGAGTCTAAATTTCAATAAATAGCCTTTAATTACAACCGTCAAACCGGGAGGCTTAATTGACCCAATTCCAATCATCTAATATTAAAAGAGCCGACCAGTTGACGCGTCGACGCAAACGCTGACTGACAGCTACTTCCCGGCCCCTGCCCATATAAGGAGTTGTTGAGTCGGAATCCTCAAAACTTAATCTTATTATTTCATTTAGGATCCAATCGTATCCAAAGGGCATCCCACCAACAATTAAGAACTTGCCCAGCTTACGTACAACGAATTTGCTGATGAGGAACATCAACAATGGCATTGGCCAAACCATTGAGATTGACAATGGGCCATTGAGTATCATCGATCCACATCCATCCCTTCCCTGTCAACACAAAAATAAACTCCCATTCTTGGATTCGAATGATTTATTAGAGTCCGGATGAAAAAGCCCTTCCACTGATCCCCGTGTATGTGTAGTGTAGCACCTATTCAGGATGGACCTGCCCCGCAGCCAAAAGCACCCAATTTAATTGTTCGGGCTCATTTTTATGTATTCTCGGAGTGAGTGCAGGGAGATCCCGTTTTGAATGGAATGGAGATTTGGAACCGCGGCTGACGGACGGGACTCACTCTTCACTTTTTGACAAGATTCAAAGTACATGAAAGGGTTACTTCCATTCAACACATCCTCCTACCTCCTGTCATCATTTGACAACATGTGTTGACGGCAGGTCAAGCAAATTGGAGGCCTCGTGGAATGTAATGGTGAATTCAAGGTATGAGTGTACCTAAGTATAGAAATTAGATTTTGGATTAGTCACAAATTCATATAGTTTGAGTTGATTAATAAAAAAAATATCATATTTTACGTTAAAGTGCTAATGTGTGTCCGCGCTCTACCGCTCTTTGGCTGTTGACTCTAAGAAAACAACCAATCAGAAGCCAGCATGAAGGAGATACCTCATGTGTTAAATGTGAGGTACAAAATACCTTGAAATATTGTATACATTTTAAGCTGTTTTCCCTTGCAAGGTGTTTATAATGTATTGCATTAATATTTTAATTCTTGAAGTTGACATGAACAGTCGAGGCAAGGCCGGGAGAAATTCAAAATTCTGCACTTTCCCTAACGAAGTAAGCCGGTGCGGTGTTTGTTTCATTTTGCCGCGTGTACGTGTGTATCAATTTCAAGTGGACATCACCCATAAAATATCAGCATACAAAATGCTAGCCCCTGTAATGCGCTAACTGAGCAGAAATCGGATCCTTGTTTGAAGCAAATACTTGAGACTCGTCCGTCAATGTTTTGCGGGTTAATGAGACCCTTGAGTGAAAGGGTAATATGTGGGATCCACAGATCCACATGTTTTTTTTTAAATTGAGGAAAGGGGCTTGTAAACTGGAAGGGTACTTCGCTTTATTAAGTACGGTCACACACAATAGTCGAACCAAATCCTTTTTGAAGGGGTTAAACCATTATTGCTGTAAAATGTGTAATTCAAATAATATAGCTTTGGGCACGGTACAGCTTGACTGACATTGAGAAAACAATTTTTTTTGGTTTCTAATTTGCCATTATTTCGTGCAAGCTCAGATATTTTTCCCACTATGAAAAGTATGTCACACAGAATGTATGTATTTTGCATGGGAGAGGAATTGAACCACTCTGATTTTGAGAATCCATGTCATAATTTCAAAATTAAGCCTATAATGTTCAAGCAGTGTGCTATTACAGTATACAAATTATGAACCCACACGATGCCAAAAGGAGTAATCGTGTAATCCCCTTAAACAGATT